>JAQJVL010003554.1:17500-58920 GCA_035578905.1 Stictocephala bisonia | reverse complement strand
AATCAACATTCCCAAGCAACTTATCAGTTTTTCATAACAAATCGTGTGCGGGGGGGACGGCTAGGGTCGGAGGAGGAGCGGTCAGCCGAACAAGCTGGCCTCCCCCCCACCACCTGACAGCACTATTTGTTAGAACCATCTATCAAATTAAACTCGGTCCGTCCCTAAAGTGAACAACCGCATCCTTTAGAACCATCTATAAAATTAAACTCGCTTTGTCCTTAAAGTGAACAACCGTATCTTGTTAGAACCACCTATCAAATTAAACTCGGTCTGTCCCTAAAGTGAACAGCCGTATCTTGTTATAACCGTTTATCAAATTAAACTCGGTCGGTCCTTAAAGTGAACAGTAGTATCTTGTTAGAACCATCTATCAAATTATACTCGGTCTGTCCCTAAAGTGAACAGCAGTATCTTGTTAGAACTACCTATCAAATTAAACTCGGCCGGTCCCTAAAGGGAACAGCCGTATATTGTTAGAACCATCTATCAAATTAAACTCGGCCGGTCCCTAAAGTGAACAATCGTATCTTGTTAGAACCATCTATCAAATTAAACTCGGTCGGTCCCTAAAGTGGAATTGAAGTGGTCTTTTAAACGACTTACCTTAACCTCATTAACATGACACTTGTTTTATCAATTAGTTAATGTGAAATCAGTAACAGATTTTTAAATACGAGTTAATTCCGGAATTGCTTCAACTATAAGAGTAAAAATACAATAAATTTATAAAAATAGGAATGATATACATTTTTTAAACCTGGCATAAAAAATCAGTGCATGACGTGGACTACCTAAGCCTCAGTCAGTGGAATCAGAACCATAACACAGATGTTTCCTCAAAGTCTGTTATTCCACAAGCGTCTGTAAAAGTAATTGAATAGTCAAATATCAGAAATTTAGTAAGAATTACTTTGATATATAACAAAGGAGTTTTCAAATTAGGTCTTCAAATTTGAAATTAATTCTGTTAGACATGTTATTTAACTTTAATTCCTTTGAAGATATAATAATAATACTCCAACCTGTTAAAAGAACAATTGTAATCCTCTACTTTTGTAAAGATGTTTGACATCTCGATTAACTTGTTTGTAAATTTTACGATAGATTTTTAACAACATTATAAACGATCGTTTTGTGGTTTTAATACAATTTATTGGTATCTTTTTCCAAGGGACTTAAATCACATAAGTTACCCAAAAATTATGTCAGTTTTAATGTTATTGTATAAATTTTTAAATTACAGGATAAATCTAAACAGTGTTTCTGACGTGTCCAAAATTCTTTGTGCTTTTTGCCTATATTTTAAATATTTCATAAGGCGTCTCGTATTTAAGAGATGGTTAAGATGGTAAATATTTTAAGTATGAATTTATTGAATTTATTTGGATGTGCATAGAAACCTACAAAGCCTGAGTACCTCTTCTTCAAAGTTAATTAAATATAGTTTTTGAACAATTATGATGATAAATATAAACTTTGCAAATGTACCTCCAAGACATTGTGCCTAGTTGGTGCACCGCAATGCAATCACAGTAGTGATGACAAAAACAGAGTTCTCCAGCATGACAAATAAAAGGGAGTA
This sequence comes from Stictocephala bisonia, assembly GCA_035578905.1. Lineage (NCBI taxonomy): Eukaryota > Metazoa > Arthropoda > Insecta > Hemiptera > Membracidae > Stictocephala > Stictocephala bisonia. The sequence goes on along the minus strand of JAQJVL010003554.1, from coordinate 57,335 downwards.
GTTGAAATCAAAAAAGACACATGAGAAGGACCTTCGGCTCCGATGGATGTTGGCCAGAAGTTGATGTTTAAGTTTTTTGGAGCCTTCACAAGAGTTGGACAGCTGGTGGTAGGCGTCTTCTTTTCCTCTGTGAACCCTTTCAACTACGGTTATGCAGAGGACGAAACAAATAATTTCAAGTAATCTTGTGGCTATCCTTAGGGTTGTATTTTTCATTTGTAAATATGTTTCCACAAATATTAAAGGAACAATTACTTCAATTATCAATCGGTACAATGTGAGGTTCACCTGGACGTTCTTGTTTATCTCGTTTTCAGTGTAAGCCAAAGAGCCTTGGAGTTCTGCCAGAAACATCCTCTTCCTATCCACTTCGGTTTGTACACTCACAATCCTACGCTTACGTCGCCCTCTAAGGCGCCCTCGACATGTTGAAGATCTTAAGGCACTAATTTCTAGTTCACTTTCATTTGTTTCAGAGAATCCTTTAGTTATTGCATTTTGAATAAGTAAAACCTTTACTTGATGCATTATCAGAGTTGATAGAAAACTTAGATGTGCGCCACAATATTGGAAAGTAGTTATATGTTTAGTAAACGGTAATGACGTGTGTCCACCTAACACGTTATAGACCAAATGCAATATCTGATATACCATATGCAGGATCATAAACCCAAAGGACATTATCTTGAATAACTTCTTTCCTGAAACATTTACGTTGTTTGATTCCAGCTTCCTTTCGATAGCTTCAAGATTCAGAGAGGCTGAGATTTTGGTTTTGTAATCCCAAATTGCACTGAACAAAGAATAGACTGGTAACATGATCATAGCGATTCTCAGTAGTTGAATATATGTATCTTCCGTTGTTTCTACGGTTAACTGATGGTGAAAGTATAGAACTAGTTCCACTCCATAAACTAGTAACAAAACTACTGAGTAGGCAGTTTTCAATCTGCTTTTTTCAAGCGTCCTAAGTGACACTGTACTTGTACCAATAATACTTTCATATAAGTAGCTATATCTAAACTGGCCTAAATTCACATCCATTTTTCAGACTCAACAGATCACACAGTACTCTCTCCTGTGAACACTAGTTGTTGTGGTAAGTGTTTCCTAGGCAACTCTGCACTGACCTGGAACAGCTGAAGTACTTTAATGAATGAACTGTTGACAGTTTTCAATAAAAATAACACATATGTTCACTTTTCCATGTAATTCAAATGTTTATATAGTTAATAACTATAATATTAAATCAATCACCAGTATACATTATTATTAATTAATTACAATGTAAGAAATTGTTATTAAAGGAAAGTACGGTGCTATTTGAACAAATATATTATTGAAATGAAATTTATTAACTAAAGCTTTGTAACAGTTACGTAAATAATGATTTTTCAAAAGTTAGGAATTTAAATACCACATATAATAGTAAAAAGTAAAATTACTAGCCACATTTGATTTACGGTTCTATTTATTAACCCTCTGGTACGTACATGTGAATTATTAGTGCGTTAGGCTTGTCTAACAGTATAATACAGTACTTGTAACACATGCCATAACTTTTATGTAACATACTATTATATAATCCATAACATATGTTACATATTATATAATCCATTGTGTGCTACATTACACTTACTTTAATACCAATTAATTTAAAATTAGCTGGTAATAAGATTTATATACAATGTAGTTTTTTCTATGTGAATGAACGAAAATAATTTTTTTCTTAAAATATAGAAACATTTTAATACTTTTACATGTTTCGTTACAATAATTTTCCAGATACAGAACATTTAGTTAAATATTTATTTAAACTCAAACTATCTAGATCTGATATAAAATTAACAAATTTCAGGTATCTATTCAATAGAACGTGACTGCATTTAAAATGTAGAGGATATAAGATATACATTTAATTAACGATCTCTGTTCAATTTATTTCAATAGTTTTATTTTATACATTAAATTTAAAAGCTACCAAAACTGTTGTATATAACATAATTCGGTATAAAAATATCTGTATTTGAGAAGTTTAGTTTCTCAATTTAGTAGTCTATGTTCAGTTATGACGAAATTAAGGAGTGCTAAGATTTTAGTTATAGTTTTGATAACGATTTTATTAACGTGTATACAGTACTTTTATATAGAGAATAATTGTATACAAAACTAAGTTTTGGTAAAATATTCTATATCAATAGAGATGGCCAACTACTCGACATGTTATCTCACGTCATTTAATAACAACAATAATTAGACCAAGTCTAACAATGTTGTTACTTCAGGAATGGACCTTCCAGATAATTAGTTTCTCTCCAGACTCCACAGTTCCTAAAGTGAACAGCAGTATCTTGTTAGAACCATCTATAAAATAAAAGTCGGTATGTCCCTAGAGTGGAACTTGAAGTGGGCTTTTATAATATTTGTTGTAATATTCTCTACATGAGACTTTATTAATCGGTTAAAGTAGAATCATATTAATATTTTCAAGCACAAGTTAATTCCAGTAATTATTTACCTGTTTTAACTTGTGACTAGTTTATTAATTAATGTAGTGGAATAAGAGGAGTTATATTAATATTCAAAAGAAATTATGGGAAATGTTTCACAAAGATCAACGATTCTCTAATTACGTAATTTCAAGGACGTTTTTTATATCAAACAAATATTTGTTTAATCTTTTACAGTGAATTATGGTTTAGTAATCTGTTGCCCATAACATTGCTATCCCATATTATAGTTTTTAATTTATATCAATTTAATAAAACAGGTATTTTGTAAATTAAATTTAACTCACTATACAAGGATGAAATAGGGATATGTCTATGAGATGTTGCTATAAGTTATATAATTGAATGTTGAATTACCAAAAAATTTAAGTTAATTGTTATATTTTGTGTTTATTATTTGAACACAATATTTTGTATTATCAGAGATAGTAAACATAAAATATTATGTTTATATGTTTATAATAAACATAAAATATATGTAAATAATACTATTACATTATACATATATTCTTACTTCATTTTAAAGGAGCTCAGGAGCCAAGTATTGATTGTTTAAGAATAAAAATGAAAATAAATAATATTTCCAAAAAAAGTCTCAACTCATATTTTTTTAAATTTAGAACGTATACTATTATAGAGTTTTATCATAAGTAAATAAAGTAAATACGTTCAAGGTGTTAAGTTGTTGAAAACTAGAATATTTGTCTGTTTTTTACACACGATTTTTACAACATCTGTATCTTTCATTTTTGTGATGCTAAGGGCTTTTGAGGCAAATTTGCAGCGTACAGTGAAGTGGTGAAAACGTTTAATGAACACTGATTTATGAACAATATGTCTACCATGTATGGATTTGTACTTGGTTAAATCCAATAGGTCGCTTGAGTACAGCAGTTCCTTTAATTAGGAAATATTCAGTCTTGATTCTACAGAGGACAAAATTAAGTCCATGCATAATGTCAATTGAGGAATTTAGGTCATAAATCTAAAATAATCAACATTCACTTATTTAGTGGAGATATATTACACAAGGGGCTCGGAAGGATTGGCAGCTAGACACCAGGATGAACAACTTATTAGGCCTCGTAATACAACTAGTAGTGCAGTGCTGTAATCCAGCTACTTGTGGTCAAATTGTGTTGCCGATAACTTGATTTACTTATTGCTGAAATCGCAGACGTGAAGAATAACAACAGGTTATTCAGATAGAGTTAGTTGAAATAAAACATTATATTAAAGAGTTTAAGTCAGATATGACGATATGAGTAACGATATGAGGAAGTTACTTGAATTTTGTAATGAACAAATAGTTGTGTAAGTGAACTTAGAGAATACAAATAAAAATATTCCAGTGTGAACTGAATACTGAACGACTTAAATCAGAAAAGTTAGGCAACTCATGGATACTAAAAAAAGTCCAATTTTAAGCTGACCAGTAGAGTCGCATTAATTGGTTTGAGATTAGTGAAGTGCCTCAGGCGAAACAAAAAAAGATCAAAGATTTCATAAAAACGTGGCAAAAGCTCTAAATTTCAATCTTGAAGAGGATTTTATTGACGCCGTACACTGCCTGTTACAGAGCCCGAACGATCCTGACTCTCAAGAGGTTTGCCAAAATCCTGCCGACGCATCGACATGGAGGCAATGCGAGCAAGGATCAGGGTGAAAATTGGCGTTTCTGTGGCAGAACACGGCTACAACAATGAAAATAAAGTCTACATCAACCTATTGATGACCAGATAAACCAGGGCCTTATGGATGGAGACTTGGATGACGAAGCAAAGGAAGGACTACAGATATGCCTGGGTGATGAGGGCAGGGAAGATCTTCGTTCGACGAGAAGAGAGAACAAGACCCATCCACATCGCAAGCAGGGCTGACTTGGAACTTCTATTTGTTTGTATACATATTATATATGTATTTGTATTTGTTATATGTTCATATTATAAAAAACTGTTGGGTTATAATTATTACTTTACATTAAACATTTGTAAGTGATTTTATTTGTTTGAAAGTATGCGTGTATGCAGACAACGCTAACAGTTCCCCTTGTCTGTGTTGTTATTAGTACATTGTAAAGTTATTTTTTACACTAATTAAATTTTGATAGTTTATCATATCAATGTATTACTAAACCCATAAAAATTATAATAAATAATACGATCAAACAAAATAAATGACTCTAATACTTACAAAAAAATTAATGACCTAATACTTAAACGTAAACTATTATTTGTCACTAAACAATTTGTAAATAAAATATTATTCTTTACAACAGGAAGAATAGTATTTACTTGTCGCCTAAATACCGTAAAAAGTAAATTATACATACTATATAAGTAACTCAGATTCTGCCCATTTTTATAAGGGAATGCATTTAACCCTAAAAAAGTCATTCATTACTTTTTTCATATTAGAGTATCTATCAAGTTTCCAATGTATCGAGTGATTTTCACAATATTATTTTACAATAATATAGATAATAGACCAAAAAATCATCATGAAATTATAAGGGAAGCTGCTGAGTGCCTTTTCTCAAATATGTCACATATAAAAAGAATAATTGTATAAAAAAATGTCTTTCTTGCTAAAAAAAATAAGGTTATTGGAACATTTTACAAATGTTACGTATTTATATAACTCATAGAATAAAGTTTTTAAAATTATATGACTTTTAAGTGGAACTGGTTCAATACTAGTATTTTATTGGAGCGGAAACACGCAAAAACATTGACACTGTTATGTTGTATTTATTTTTTACTTTGAAAAGTATATCCACATTCTTTAGGCTTCCTAACATAGAACCTCGGAATAAGTATTGTAACCTCCAGGGTCCTCTAGTAGGCCTTGTTCCTTCAGCCTGCCCCCGGCCGTTCAAGTGCCATCTTGACTGTGCTGGCCTGGCCTGGGGACCATATAATTGAGCCAAGTTGCGCTTCAGCTGCCCTCCTTACAACTTAGGGAGCCATCTGTCCTCAGGTCAGTCCTTTCTATTTTGTTCCCAGCGGATAAGCTCGGGGATGAACAGTTTTTAAAAATAGGCCTATGCCAAAGAAAATAAATCAAGTGCACTAGAGATGAATAATAAACTTTTCCAAGCCACAGCCATTTAAGAGGTATTTTTATAGAGAAATTTACAGTTAAAGTACATTTTTTTTAAATATTTAGTTTAGTTTATCATAGTTACTTATTATCTAATTTGTTAATTGACAATTTCGTAATGTTTATCAATTGTTTTAATTTTTTTTTTTTTTTTTTTTTTGCTGTTATGTTTGTTGAATTTTATTTCTCTTTTATGTATGGGCTAGTTATTAAGTTGGTATTTATTTTGTTTAGCGTAATGTAAGTCTGGTTTTTGATAAAACGTTGCTGTGCTAGATATTTTTTTTATTTCTTAATTTTTTTACCAAAATGGCCTCTTTTAATAATGTTTTTACTTTTATTTCAAGATATTTCGGAGATGCCCAGGAATTCAGGCTGTCTCCCTGGCCTCGGTGGAATCATGGGATGTGGGTTGAATTGCCGGTTGTTTGTTTTTGTTCAAATCTCTAAATTTTCTTTGTACATTTCTTTAAAATAATGTCTTTCTAGTACTTCTGCAGATTCGTGTTCGGTATATTATTTCGTGTATTATTTGTATTTCATTGTTTGTTATTTGTTTTTTGTTGTTTTGAGTATAATTGATTGATATTGAGGCCTTCTGCCAAAATTGTTGAATTCTCTGATAATAAATAGTTGTTTTTCGCTCAGCTACTGAGTTGTGATTAAACCCTCCGACGGCCCCCGTGATCCTATTGCTTGTCCGGTTTTGTGCCATCCCCCACGACTTCCAGTTTGATGGGGGATGGGTCTCGGTATATAACAATAACTTATTCTTAAGTAGCTTAAAATTGTCAATATGTAATAACGTGAGTTTTAATTAAAAATTATTCATGCATTTTAAATTTTTAAGATATACATTTATGATTTTTAAGCATCGAATATAAAATGTAAAATCAGTTCAATAACGTATTTTGGACAGCTAGATAAACCGTTCTTGTATTTTATATGTAAACAAAGACATCATCAATGAAGAAGTAGGGTCTATTCACTAAATATAATTTTTTTGTTTTTGTTTTTTTTTTTTTTTTTTTTTTTCCACAGCCTTGATTAGGAAAATATGTGTTCAGAATACTAATAGCAAGACGTATGTCAGGCGTGACGGTTCCGTTGTGCATATCGAATATTTCAGTAAAAACTCTACTGTTATTTGTATGACTTCACGGAAAACAAAGAGACTGTTGTTAAAATTGTTGTGGAATCGTTTATTGTGGTCTTTTTCCAGAATTAACTATAATTTAATCATACATTGTGCGACTTAGAAAAACCTAAGTCAAATGTAATAAAATACATCGAACCCACATTTACAAATATTTTGTAATACATTCTGTAATATATTTGATTACACCATAAAAATATTATTTGGTATTTTTTTGTAATATTAGTAACAACAAAGTAACTTACTTTTTGAACACAAGTATCTTGTAGACTACTGGTAGATATTGCTTTAATTACCCAAATCACCAAAGTTCTCAATTATATTAATATGCATTTAGTTAAAACTGTTATTTATTAATAATTAACCTCAACATACTGACGTGTAGCAATTATAAAGACAATTTTACCTTGCGTATAGCAAAAGGACAAATACAAAAGATAAAATGTATACAAATTATTTTCTTTATTTACTGAACATTGATACATTTTTTAATGATTATAGTACCGTATATTTAAACAATTTTATCTAAATCATAAAATTAGAACATATAACATGCATTTGGAAAATAATCAATTAATTTTTTGAAATATACTTTGTCAGGAAGATTTTTGATGGAATAGATGAGACCTTGTTTGGTTACGAATTATATATTTTTCTTACAATAATGTTATATTAAAAACTAAATAAAAAATAACTAAACAAAATCAATTAGCAGCTGTTTACTTAACAGTGCTAATAGTGATAGTAATAATAAATAGTGACGATGGTATGGAAATATTTTTACTTATATTTATCGTGTTTGCAATATGATAAATTATTGTAGTACAATCATAAGCTGTGCATTGCTATATTTCATTTAAACGAAGTAGCCTTCAAATGAATTTTTACTTATATTCCCAGTATTTTTTTAGGAAACATTTAAAAGACACCAGCAGAAACCATGGTATAACATCATGAAAATCAAAATATATCTTATTAATAATTTTTGAGTACGTGTTGGGTAAAAATATGTACATAACACTGGCAAGGACACCTTTTGGAAGTACCTCGAAAACTTCAAGGACAAGCCTTGAAAAAAACCTTAAAAATTTATGTAGTACCTAACTCATATGTACGCAATACGGTTTTTAACAAGAAATAACAATACATTGGAGAGAAAACCCTAGAACAATTGTAATATTTATGACATTTCTCGATTGTAAGTATGTTTATTCTCCTAAATGTGGTTAGAGTTAAAGTGTCTTTTCCTAGATATAAACACATTTCATAAAAAGTTTGTTATTTTCATTTTGTATCTTGTTCAAATTTTATTGGAATTGGAACCATGAATATCTTATAATATTGGAAATATTATAAGATATTCATGGTTATAATATATTGTTTTTTGTGTAAGTTCAAGGTAAAAGATTTTGTTATAGCTATGAAATATTGTGGTATTGTTTATAAATTGGTATTAAGTATAAAAAGTACATAAACTTTTAATTTAAAAATGGCTAAAAAATTTCATATTTCAATGCATTCACCATATAATATTTGAATATAAAACGGAATAAGGCTTCTGGCTCGAATGAAAACATTGCTTGTTAAATAAATGTAGTTTATCTCTGTGGTTAGATTGCATGCATACCTTTGGTGATACATGATATCTTGTTGATATTAAAGCAAACTGACTAAATAATGCCAAATGTGTTATTTTTATAATTACTTTCTTAAAGTAGCTCACTTAGATTTTCTTGATTGGTGTTTATTGTTGTCCCGTTACCAGACAATTTAAATCAGTTTATGAGATGTCTTATTAGGATAGAATATTATTTTTTATTTAATCACTAATCCAAAACATTTAAGATCAGTTTACTTATTTTTTCAAAATTAATTATTAAGGGAATGCTGACTTAGAGTATAAATACTAATTATTAGATTTATTTTCCCCCCTGGGCATAATTGTGATATTTTTTATCTCTGTAACGAAATGTTTATTACCTTTCTATATATTATTATTTAATTTTATTGTTTATTGCTTTTAAAGTATTGTCACTTTAAAAAATAACTTAATATAAATCATTAGGCATTTTTGTGATCTTTACAGTAATATCAAACACTTTTTCAGTATAGTTTTGTTTTTAAATTCATGCTAACTACATAGATATAAAGTTATATGTGATAAACTGTAGGTAGGTTATAAATTGATGTATTTAACTGATTTCTTAAACATAAACCATAGATAAAAATAAATAGACATTTCCCACAAGTATGTTAGCTTTATAAGCATAAAAGCTTCTTCAAGATAGTTTGACCTTAATGGCGTGAATCTAGGTCATTCAGGGTCATTTGGTTATGTCTTACCTTGCTCCTAAATTGGCCAGAAAGTAGACGTTTATTCCTTAACTTATAATAAAGGTTGTTTTTTTTTTTTTTTTTTTTTTTTTTTTTTTGAGATATTACCCTTTATTTAGGATAGAGTATAAATTGCTAAAATAGAAATGAAAATTAAATAATGATGCTCCTTTTGTAGTAATAAAACTTAAAGTCCATGCTTCTTGAGCATCATTATGAGGGGTGTTTGACAACCCTTGCCAGGCTCAAGTATAAAATTCCCAACGAAGTCATTAATTGAACTTTCATATTAGGCTGAGTACAGAGATATATCTATTGATCAAAATCGAGGCTCAAACAAGTGTCCATGAGGATTATGTTTATTGATACACATAGACATCGTAACTTTATTAATTTGGTGTCTTAATACTTGGCATTACAAATAACATGAATACATATTTTAATTAAAATTGTATTATTCTGTTGAGTTTTTTTATTGGTATTTAAGTTTTATTACTCATCGAAACGATTTAAATTATTCCATTGATATATATTCTCTATTTCTTCTAAATTCAAATTTACGAAGTCGAAATTGAGAAATTGTTCATTTTAAAGAATCTTTGGTCGCGTAGTTATTATATACATTCTGTGGAATTAAAATCATTTATTTCTGTAAGTGGGGGGTTTTTGTTAGGGGGGAAAATGTATGAAATTCTTTTACAGTTTTTTATTAAAACTTTAAAAAAGAGGGAATTTTTAAAATGTTTTTGGGAAATTTTTTTTAAAATTTTGTTAAATTTTCTTTGAAAAATGTCCCCGTTACCATAATTAAAAAAAACCCAATTTATTTTAAATTTTTAAAGGCCCGTTTTTTTAACCTTTTTCCTTTCTCACCAAGGTTGGCAGGAAACCCTTCTTTTTGTGACAAAAAAGTTTTTACATTTCCCTTTTTCTCTCCCGTAATTTTTTCCCCTTAGGGGAATGTGATCAATCCAAAAACAAATGATAAGGGTTTCACAATTAACCCAGGAAAAAACAAAAGGGGTTTTCATTTATTTAATTTCAAAAATTTTGGCGGTTTTTTAAATTAAAAAGGGGATTTTTTTTTGTGCAAGGGGGGGAATTTTAAACAATAATATCATAAACATAAACCCCTTTGCCTCAATTTAATTTACTATTTTTTTTAAAAACATTTAAGTGAAGGGTAATTTAGAAAGGAAATAATTTAAAAAAAAATTTTATTTTTACCTTAAACCCAAAATTAGTTTTTTTTGGGAAAATTTGGGAGCAAAATTTATAATTAAAAAGACAAAGTAAATATTTTCATTTTAAAATTAATTTAAAAATTTAAAAAAATTTTTAAAATAAAAAATTTTTTTTGTAAATAAAAAAGATTTTTTATAATTTTTTAAAAATTAAAAAACATTAAAAAAATCAATTTTTTGTTTAAAAAACCAAAACCCTTAATTTTAAACAAAAACATTAATTGTTTTGCAATTTTCCCCAATTTTTAATAATTTAAAATTTTTTTTATGTTGAATTTTTAAAAAATTTATAAGTGGTTTTTCGTTGTATTTTCAAAATTCAAAAAACAATTCCTTGGTTTAAATTTAAAAATGTTTTTTTTAGGGAAAAAAGGCCCCTTTCAGCAATCCTCCCTTAACCCCAAAAAGGCTCGATTCCCAAAAGTTTGTTTTTTGGGAATATTAAAAATAATTTAAAAATAAAAAAATCCTTTAAATTTTGGATTTTTAGTTTAAAAATTTCTTTTTAGAAAAGTACAAAACTTTTCCCAAAGTTTTTAAAAAAGTAAAGAATTTTGTTCCAAGCTCACCGAGCCTTGAAGATGGGTTTTCAAAATTTTTAAACCCAAAAATTCCCGTCCCATGTATTTTTTTTTTTTTACCTTAAATTTTTTTTTTTTAAGGGTTAAAAAGAATTTTCCCGAGTGATAAAAAAAGATCAAGAAAAAATTTTTAAAAGTTTGTATTATTTTTTCGTGAATTTTACTATTCTATTTTGTTATATTTTAAACATGGGGTTTTTTTTCTTAAAAATTTCCTTTTTTGTAAAATATCATCCCCCTTTGTTTTGTTTTTTAATGCCATCTAGGTTAACTTATTTTGGTTTATTGCAAATGGTGTTCTGCGGTTTGATCCCAAATAAATAAATTAATTACAGTATTTATCACATGTCATATTACTAGTTATTATGGTACCAATAAACGAAGACTTATATTAAATTAAAAATTACATTTATTAAACTTACCATAACGTTTTTAGCTTTGAACATTAATTTAATAATACTTTTATTAGTGTTATTTTATTTTGTTGTTTAAAATAACTTCGACAATGTAATACGTATTCTTGTGAATAAAACAATTTTATTTAAAAACTAAATAACTAATTATATTTCCAGCTAGTCCTAATTTAGAAAGATAGTCCTTGTCAATAATATTTGTTCTGTTCGAATCAAATTTAGTTATATTAGAAAAATTGAGTAAAAATTAATTATCAAATTACATTTTTTTGAGGTTATATTAATGTAATGTTTGACAAAAATGACGATTCCTCGTTTTGTCTTTTAACCTGGACCTTCCTCCGTAGTCGTGGTCAAAGGAACACTCAATCTCAATAATATCATCATAAAACCTGTCACCTTTGATCTCTCAATCACCAACCAAAACAATAATTGAAGGACAACAATTAAGTCTGAATTTTCTGTAATAAATATATATAATTGTTTAATGAACTTGAGAATGTAAAGATCTTTGAACACCTGATAAGGATTTTGTGCTTAAAGAAAGAATAACAGACATAGTGCATGGTACAATTAACATTAGTTTAAGTACAAAGATGTTGTCACTATTTCATTAACATTACCTGGAGAGGTTAGTTTTAAGAGTCCATCCAGCATTATGGATATTACCTAACCGAATTATTTTAACATTAGCCTGAATGTAAATGTTACTGGACTACGATGTCTAGACATCTCCACTACAATAAGAAAGAGATGAAGTTTCAAATGTATCTAATGTGTAACGCGTATTATTGCAGCAACGAGTGTGTTTAAGGTTTGGTACATAGAATGTTTTGTTATAAAAATATTAACATGATAAATGTGTCAACCAAATTATTTACCAATAAAATAGATAAATTTTCAGTTACAAAAACACTACGACACATTTTATATTTAGTGTAAATTTGGACTACAATATTCTCGGAAGTCTTGAAATATTTATATGTATTCTGGTGATGCACAGAGCATCAATACATTTGCATGAATTTTTTAAAACTATTTCACCGTGAAAAAAGCTTAGTATTAATTTAAATTATACTTACTACTATTTCTCAACTCATTATCTAGCCAGTTATATTAAAGATAAATGTATTATCTCTCTTTAAGGATAATTTTAGATACGAGACGCTGACACTACTTTGTACGTATTTTAAGGTGAATATGAATAATAAAATAAGTGTAAGATGAGTGTGGATGACTTTTGTAGTCTGGTTACTACGTTTGAGATATAAATGAGCCATTTATAAAAATCCTGGGTGAGTAAGAGACCTGCAGCTTTACATAGAATCCGAATCACGTAGTAGTGGTCTGATTGCCATATAATTGACGAGCCCATATTAGTTTATCTACCCTCACAATATCCGTACAGTGACTGCCAGCCAACACAAACACCCCAGTCGTCTCTGGTAGTGTCCACGCCAATATCATCAATTGAATAATAAACTGTAACTGTTATTATGGTTAAATAAAAGATATGTTTAATTTGCCTATATGTTAATACATTCAATTCCAATACAAAGGGACACGGATTTGAATCTTTGGAAGTCCACTTAAATTCTCCAATGGAATTTGGTACGTCATCCCTCACAAATCTTTGTACTCTAATAAAAACATTTCACTGGCATAAAACAGGCTAAAATAATTTTTATCCTGATTCAATGGTTATTGTCAAAAGAAGATACGCAGTAATTTTAATTTTTTTACATCTATGTTATAGAATATTTTAAAGAAAACAACTGAGTTAAGTATAACAAAAATATTCCTTATTAACTTATGACAGGTTCTACAAATGTGTCATTCATAAGTGTTTGGAAAAAACTAAATTCATGGTCACTAGGTACAAATTTAATTTTTAACAGTTACTTAGGATTTATAGAAATCACTGCGAAACAACGAGACTATCACATTAAGTAACACATTTTTCAAAGGGGACAACTGGAAGATCTTTTATAAACTGTTCATGTTTTTCCAATAATAAATCTGATGTCAAAATCTTAGATTTAAAACCATGTCCTGAGGAGTCAACCTATTTTGGAAAGTAAGTAAATAATTGTTTCCAATAATGTTTTATTATTGATTTATTTGATAGGAATTGAAATAGTAGTAATTAGGATTTTTATATAGTATGTTATATAGTATGTTACCATGCACGTATTATTGTACCTACCTACCCACCCACCCATACACGTACGGTGGTACTGACCCACCCACCCATACACGTACGGTAGTACTGACCCACCCACCCATACACGTACGGTAGTACTGACCCACACACACGCACACACACACACACACACACACACACACACACACACACACACACACACACACACACACACACACACACACACACACACACACACACACACACACACACACACACACACACACACACACACACACACACACACACACACACACACACACACACACACACACACACACACACACACACACACACACACACACACACACACACACACACACACACACACACACACACACACACACACACACACACACACACACACACACACACACACACACACACACACACACGTATCATATAGACAGGTAGAAAGCAATGAGAATGTATTGTTAATTAAAAGACACTATGATTTTTTTTTTATCAATGAAATGTTGTAATAGAGTATATTAAATAATACAAAAAGCGACCAGTCGAATGCGCGGCAGTAAATATATCAGTACAATCGCCATACTTTAGAGTTATCTTATGACACCGTTGTCTGAGATGCCCATCGCCCACCCATACTCGCACAGTGATAGTGCACAGTGATACCTTGCAGTGATTTTTAGACTTGATTGTTTGTAAATTTATGGAGGCGATTATCATTTGTAATAAGGATAAGCAAGACTAAATGATAGATGGATTAGATCGTTTGTTTAATCGGTTTTTAATTGCTACTTTTCAAAATGATAACAGAGAGATTGCAAACGCATACACGTTATACCCTTGGTAGGTTAGACTAAGTTTTAGTTAGGATTTTGTAGTTAACTAAGTACAAAATTATCTAATATCTAAAGCTAATTTCAATGGGGTATGATAGTGTTTGTTGTTTCTGTTAAAATTGTATTTCTTTGTTTTGAAGTAAAAAGTATGGATAACGTAATTGCCTATGGTAGTTAATTTTCACTTTTTATTCACACATTTATCTTCAATAATCAAATACTTATTTTACTATGAAAGACGTCACTCCTGTTTTATTTACTATCGCTACATTTTTTTATTAATTGTAAATAAAACCAACACAATAGTAGTAACAATGTCATAGTTGCTTCAAATCTCGTTTATGTTTTGATATAATATTTTTACATAGAACTTCCTTTCGTAACTCTATCTTTCACTGATCACTCATTAAGACTACACCATTTAACTCTTTCGTGACAAAATACCTTTAACTTTATGTTCTTGGAGATATATCTGAGTTGAGGTTTACGTCACTTACTTTCCTCTTTGATTTTTACCTTATTTTAGGTATTTTAAGCAATGGGGATATTTGTGCTATATTCATAGTCTGTTGTATGAAAGTTATTTGTTAGCAATGTATTGTTCATGATAGATAATATTTTGAGATTTCAAATAATTCAAGTGTTCAAAAACAAACACAGCGTTTCGACAGGTACAACAAACTCCTATCGTCTTCAGTTGTACTTACTAATTTAGCCTAAATCTAAAACAATGTTTTCCTCCTTAACCCATACTTATTCAAGTAAAAAGTAAAATCTACATGCTTAGCTACTACGAATTACTGTTATGAAAGTCAAGTGTTCACACATTACAAACTACGATTGCGGGTCATTTTTTCGCATTCGTTTTTTCGTGAACATTTGTTTTTATTTAATTTTTTTCACTCCAAATATTTTCACATTAAATTATTAAAACTTTAAAACGTAATAGGATCTCTATAGTATAACCTATGTGGAATACCTTAATAAAGAAGATTTTCACCAAAACAAGAACCACAACGGTATTATTTTAACCAAATCCCAAATTACAAATCTGGCAGCCTGATAAATTCTCTGTCTACATTAATTGCAAACGGTTTATAAATAATGATTATATTAATAGGTTCCCTTGAATTTAAAGGATATAATATCCGTTTAGTTATACTCAGTATAATCGGATAAAATATCCATGTGCAAATTGATGAAATACACATGTTTGAAGATGAAATACACATGTTTGAAGATGAAATACACATGTTTGAAGATGAAATACATACGAGGGTTAAGGTGAAGCTTCACCACTGAGAGAATTTGATTAATATGCGTGATTGAATCCAAATACAATCACTGATCGTGTTCTATATATGTTCATCTCTTTATTAAGATGTGTGTTTTTTTTCGTGGGGTAAAAATTGGTTCAAGAATAAATAAATTGATGTTTAGGTCTAGTTTGATTGTAGACACGTTTATTTTAAACACTACAACTTTCCTGTTGTAAACATTGGTACTTTTAAAATTACTATATACACATAATTCATTAATTTACTTCATAATGAAGCAACTTTTTTAAATACAATTCGAGTAAAATTAAATATTCAAGGTGGTTTTAAATGTGTTTGAAAAATCTTTAGATTTTGAACTCACTAACGAAAGAACTATTTTCTTATTATATTGCTCTACAAAAACATTTTATAATCCCCAATTAATTAAAACATTACAATAATACTAATAATTCAGTAAAGATTTAAAAAAGACATTTAAAAGAGTATGTAAATAATTGAACTTAACAATTTATTGGCGAGTTTATATTAAATTCATGTTTATAATTTTTCAATCGCTAAATTGCAAATGTATAATAAGAAAACTAAAAATATAGACCATTTATTGATTTATTTTTAAATAATATGCAACCATAATATATCTGATACGGAGTAAGTTTTTTATCTCCAAATAATTTGTAAGATTTTAATAGTCTTACACTAAATTTTAATTATTTGTTCACTCAAAATATTACATCTTAGTTGGTTACCGTAAAACCAATATTTAGGTATTACAGAATAATGGCAAGATTTTATCTTCATAAGAAATGAGATTGGAACGAGAGCATGAAGAGATCAAGTGACTCGCTTTGTAAGTAAAACCTTCATCGATTCTCCTTCATTACTTTGTTCACAGCAAATAACAAAATGCACCTAGTTCTAACATGGAGGATCAGTTTTAAATAACATTAAAAGCAGTAAAGTCATATACTTTAACAGCGCCCTATTAAAAGGATGGTACATAAAGATTTAATATTAATTTGATATACCGGCTAAAAGGATGGTATTTGGTATAGGATATATATTTGGTATGTAAAAATAGGAATGCTACAATTTTTTTAAAATCTGCATAAAAATCAATGCATGACGCGGACTACCTAAGCCTCAGTCACTGGAACCAGAACCATAACACAGATATTTCCTCAAAATCTGTTATTCCGCAAGCGTCTTTAAAACAAATCGAATTTTAATCAAATGTCTGAAATTTACTATGTATTAGTTTGATGTAACAGAGAAATTTTCAAAATATGTCTTCAAATTTGATGCGAATTCTTTAGGACATTTTATTCAACTTTAATTATTTTTATGAAATAATAATATTACTCCAACCTGTTTTGTGAAAAAGATTTTTATATTCTAATTTGTAATGGGCTTTAAGAGCTCGAATAACTTGGATGTAAATTTTACATGGTTTTTTACAAAATTATAAACAATCATTGTGCGGTTTTATGAAATTGTATTAATTTAAATTAAGCTTTTTCCAAAGGATATAAATAACATATGTTGCCCTAAAATTATTTCAGTTGTATTGTTTTGTTTTGAATTTTTCAATTACAGGATAAATCTAAATAGTATATATAAAAGTGTCGAAAATTTTTCGTGCTTTTTGTCCATGCTTCAAATATTTCATGAGGGGTCTCGTATTTAAGAGGTGATCAATACGGTAAATATTTTAGGTATGAAATTTATTGAATCTATTTTCAGGTGCATAGAAAGCTACACAAGTAGTACCTCCTCTTCTAATTTCACTAAAGATGTTCTTCGAATAATTATGAATGATAAATATAAAATGTACAAAAGTACCTCCAAGACATTGTGCCTAGTTGTTGCTCCACAAAGCAATCATGGTAGTGACGACAAAAACAGAGTTCTCCAGCATTATAAATAAAAGGGAGTAGTTGAAATCAAAAAAGACACATGAGAAGGACCTTCGGCTCCGATGGATGTTGGCCAGAATTTGATGTTTGAGATTTTTGGAGCCTTCACAAGAGTTGGACAGCTGGTGGTAGGCATCTTCTTTTCCTCTGTGAACCCTTTCAACTACGGTTATGCTGAGGACGAAACAAATAATTTCAATTAAGTTGAAGGCTATCTTTAAGGCAATGTGTTCCTTTAGTAAATATGTTTCCATAAATACGATGGGAACAACTATTTCAACCATCATTCGGTACAATATGAGTTTCACCTGGACGTTCTTGTTTATCTCATGTTCAGTGTAAGCCAAAGAGCCTTGGAGTTCAGCCAGAAACATCCTCTTCCTATCCACTTCGGTTTGTACACTAACAATCCTACGCTTACGTCGCCCTCTAAGGCGCCCTCGACATGTTGAAGATCTTAAGGCACTTATCTCCAGTTCACTTTCATTGGCTTCAGAGAATCCTTTAGTTACTGCATTTTGAATGAGTAAAACCTTTACTTGATGCATTATCAGAGTTGATAAAAAACTTAGTTGTGTGCCACAAAATTGGAAAGTGGTTATATATTTAGTAAACGGCAATGCCGTGTTTCCACCTAACATATTATGGACTAAACACAACACCTGATATACCATATGCAGGATCATAAACCCAAAGGACATTATCTTGAATAACTTTTTTCCTGACACATTTACGTTGTTTGATTCCAGCTTCCTTTCGATAGCTTCAAGATTTAGAGAGGCAGAGATTTTGGTTTTGTGGTCCCAAATTGCACTGAACAAAGAATAGACTGGTAACATGATCACAACGACTCTTATCAGTTGAATACATATATCTTCCATTGATTCTACGGTTAACTGATGGTGAAAGTATAGAACTAGTTCCACTCCATAAACTAGTAACAAAACTATTGAGTAGGCAGTTTGTAATTTGCTTTTTTCAAGCGTCCTAAGTGACACTGTACTTGTACCAATAATACTGTCATATAAGTAGCTATACCTAAATTGGCCTAAATTAACATCCATTTTTCAGTCACAACATATCACGCTGTACCATCCCTGGTGAAGACTGGTTGTTGTGGTAAATGTTGCCTAGGCAACTGTGCACTGACCTAGAACATTGTTGAAGTATATGCATTTAATAAATTAAACTATTGACATGTTGCCAGTATATAATTTTAACTATATAATTTAAAGTTCAATAAAAAATTATTTAGTTAATTGTTATATTTTATTTGTTTTATTTTAACATAATATTATTTTGTTTATTATCAAAGATAGTAAACATAAAATATTATGTGTATATGTTTATAATAAACATAAAATATATGTAAATAATATTATTAAACATTAATTACATATATTCTTACTTCACTTTAAATGAGCTCAGGAGCCAAGTATTATTTGTTTAAGGATAAAATTAAAATAAATAATATTCCCAAAAATTAAATCTCAACTTATATATATTTTTTTTATCATAAGTAAATACAGTAAATACGTTCAAAATGTTAAGTTGTTGAAAACAAAATGTTTGTTTTTACAACGATTTTTACAACATCTGTTTAATTCGTTTTTTTTAATGCTGAGGGCTTTTGAGGAAAATTTGCAGCGTGCAGTAAAGTGGTGGAAACGTTAAACGAACACTGATTTATGAACAGTATGTCCACTATATATGTATTTTTCATCGGTTAAATCCAACAGATCGCTTGAGTACAGTAGTTCCTTGAATTAGGATATATTCGGTCTTCATTCCACAGGGGACAATATTAAGTCCATGCATAATGTCAAATGAGGAATTTAGGACATAAATCTAAACTAATCAACATTCACTTACTTAGTAGAGAGATTATTGTACGAGGGGCTCAGAAGGACTGGCAGCCAGACACCAGGATGAACAACTTATTAGGCCTCGTAATAACACTAGTGGCGCAGTGCTGTAATCCAGCTACTTGAGGTCAAATTATTATGGAGATAGTACGCGATAGGTTCTATGCTCGGGTCTCTTAATACTGATATGGTAAGTGTGCAGTGTGCAGTGTTGTAACTCAGCTACTTAGGATCAGATCTAGTGGCCATCAACAATGATTGCCATCAGAGCGGAGACTACTAGACAAGCCTTGGGTCTCCAGGATGGGTAGTATTTAGTGTTCGGATACTGTGTATGGAAGAGAGCTGATTATCAGGCTTCTCAATTATCTGTGTATTAAACCGATCTAAAATGTGGTTTAGATTCCATTTAAAGCTGTATGTCTCTTCTGCTGTCTAATGTTGCATTTATGACCACCCCTCTACACTCATTTCCCCCTCATATTCAACAATATTTCTACAAACGGCGTCTTACTAATAAATAATTAAACATGAGGAGGGTCAACATTAACATATGAGGTGAGATCGTGTTAAATGATTTACCGGTATTTTATTGCAGAAATTAAAACTGATAAGTATACAATGGAATTTCATACATCCGCGTGGTTAACCCAAATCTAGATAGGTAAAAAAGACTAAACCAACTTAATTGGTCAATACAACATTACTTCTAATGAAAATAATCAATAAAATCTTCCTTTATGCACTAGAAATGTTAAAAAGTATTAAATTATACACAATGAAACATATTGCATCCTCCTTTAGGATAGTTATTCCTAAATTAAACAAAACATCTAAAAGGGATGTTGGCTTACCATAGTAACGTTTCGTGCTAACTAAACTTTATCCCCTAATGATCCTCTGTAGATAAGTACTCCATAAGGAGAGGGGATAGAGGGAGACAGCTGAGTGAACGCGGGTCGCTATGGCTCCGGAAAATCAGTGTTAAAATCGGGTGTGTTATGCTTGTTAACTAAATATATCTTGTGAAAATTATAGTTCTGTGCATTTCCGTAATTACTGTGCCAAAATAACAATTACTAGACCGTAAATTAATTTTTTTAGTAACCTATAAGCAGGCTACAATCAGTTATCCGGAGTCCGTTTCAAGGTCACGTGACTTGTCGTTCTGTTATCTACCGTGAGTGGAAGGATGGCGCCACCAACAAGGACCACACACAACAATAGCACCACCGACATGTCTATCGATTTTAAAGAAGAACACATTTTTTAAATTATTCCAAAATTTTTTATTTAAATTGCGCTATCACCAGTTAAGGCATCATCAGATTTTTTAAAGAGAAAAAACATATGTTTCAAACATATACAAATTAAAATATGATAAAATATAGATATTTTAAAATGAATTTAAAACTTAAATGGATTATTAGAAAGTAATTTAAACAAAATATTAAACTGGAAAATATGATTAACAATTAATTATTTTATGTTTGATTTCTTCTTTAACTAAAGGTAAGTATATATTACTAAAATTTATAGATGTTTGTGATATACATTGTTCTTTTATAACAGACATGACGTATTTCAATTTGATTCCTTTTGATCCATGACGATTATTTAAATATAATACTGGATGAGTCAAATTTGATGTCATGATTATCGTTTATAGCGTGTTCTACTAATTTTGATTTTTCTTTATATTGTGTTTTGTAATTATATATATATGTTCTTTGACTCTTGTACTTATAGGTCTAGAGGTTTGGCCAATGTAAGTTTTATTACATTCTCAATCGATTTTGTAAATTATATTTTTAGATTCTTGAATTTTGGTCTTGGGTTTTAATTTTGTTAAATGACATCAAAGGTTATTATTTGAACTAAAATAAGTACGAATTTTAAAAATGTGTTCTTTTTTAAAACCAACGTTATTCCATCAAGTGTATACAACAGAACATGTCAATCGATCGAACACTTGATTTGCTTATTGCTGAAATCGCAGACATGAAGAATTACAACAGAATTTTCAGGAAGATTATAGTTGAAATAAGTAATGATATTAAAGAGTGATGTCAGGAAGTCACATGAATTTTGTAATGAACAAATAGTTAGTTGTGTAAGTGAACTTCAGGAATGCAAGGAAAAAAATTCCAGTGTGAACTGAATAGTGAACGACCTAAATCAGAAAAATTAAGCAACTCATGGATACTAAAAAAGCCTAATTTTCATCTAACCAATATAGTCGCAGTAATTATTTGGAGATTAATGAAGTGCCACAGGCGAAACAAGAAAAAAGCTAGGATGTTATCAAAAACGACCTAACCCAACTGATGCACAGGTTAACTTCTAGTTTGTATAACAACTTATTGTACCTACGACTCACCCAACTGATGCACAGGTTATCTTCAAGTTTGTATAACAACATATTGTACCTACGACTCACCCAACTGATGCACAGG
The DNA here is from genome assembly GCA_035578905.1 of Stictocephala bisonia. NCBI lineage: Eukaryota > Metazoa > Arthropoda > Insecta > Hemiptera > Membracidae > Stictocephala > Stictocephala bisonia. The sequence continues at coordinate 35,472 of JAQJVL010003554.1, read as the reverse complement.
CTAACTTCTAACTTCTGCAACAACATATTGTACCTACGACTCACCCAACTGAAGCACAGGCTAACTTCTAACTTGTGCAAGAACATATTGTACCTACGACTCACCCAACTGATGCACAGGTTAACTTCTAGCTTGTATAAAAACATATTGTACCTACGACTCATCCAACTGATGCACTGGTTAACTTCTAGCTTGTATAACAACATATTGTACCTACGACTCACCCAACTGCTGCACTGGTTAACTTCTAGCTTGTATAACAACATATTGTATCTATGACTCATCCAACTGATGCACAGGTTAACTACTAACTTGTGCAAGAACATATTGTACCTACGACTCACCTAACTGATGCACAGGTTATCTTCAAGTTTGTATAACAACATATTGTACCTACGACTCACCCAACTGATGCATAGGCTAACTTCTAACTTCTGCAACAACATATTGTACCTACGACTCACCCAACTGAAGCACAAACTAACTTCTAACTTGTGCAAGAACATATTGTACCTACGACTCACCCAACTGATGCACAGGTTAACTTCTAGCTTGTATAAAAACATATTGCACCTACGACTCATCCAACTGATGCACTGGTTAACTTCTAGCTTGTATAACAACATATTGTACTTACGACTCACCCAACTGCTGCACTGGTTAACTTCTAGCTTGTATAACAACATATTGTACCTACGACTCACCCAACTGATGCACAGGCTAACTTCTAACTTGTATAAAAACATATTTTACCTACGACTCACCCAACTGAAGCACTGGTTAACTTCTAGCTTGTATAACAACATATTGTACCTACGGCTCACCCAACTGATGCACAGGCTAACTTCTAGCTTCTGCAACAACATATTGTACCTACGACTCACCCAACTGATGCACAGGTTAACTTCTAACTTGTATAACAACATATTGTACCTACGACTCACCCAACTGATGCACAGGCTAACTTATAACTTGTATAACAACATATTGTACCTACGACTTACTCAACTGATGCACAGGCTAACTTCTAACTTCTGCAACAACATATTGTACCTACGACTCACCCAACTGATGCACAGGTTAACTTCTAACTTGTATAACAACATATTGTACCTACGACTCACCCAACTGATGCACAGGTTAACTTCTAGTTTGTATAACAACATATTGTACCTACGACTCACCCAACTGATGCACAGGTTAACTTCTAACTTGTATAACAACATATTGTACCTACGACTCACCCAACTGATGCACTGGTTAACTTGTAACTAGTATAACATCATATTGTACCTACGACTCCCCCAACTAATGCACAGGTTAACTTCTAACTTGTATAGCAACATAGTGTACCTACGACTCCCAAACTGATACACAGATTAACGTAATCCCTATTTAAATGTTAGAAAATGTTGAAATATTTTTATGATAAAGGATGGCCCTTTTATATTATTTTTAGGTGTCAGGTTTATTATATTTCATTTTATCACTACAATTTGTCTTAGGTAAATTCATATACTAGTGCAATTGTAATTATAACTTTAAAGTAGTTAATTTTATAAATCTATACAATCTTCTTAATTGTAACCAAGACATCAATTATTGAACATTCCTGAACTGAAGTTAAGTGTTCGACAATTCTGGCTGAAGAGGGGCGATATAAACTCTAATTAGACCTCCATTGATGTTCATTACTTCAAGGAGAAACAATTAAAGCTAATTAAAATAAGTTCTGCCACGAGATATTAGTTTTTCGCTGTCGTATCTCTTAAGTTTATTTCAAGTGAGGATTTTAAACCCTCAAGTACTTAAAAAAACACGTGCTTTTACATTTTATATTTGAATGTATTATTATTAGGTTAATCAAAATTATGTTTAAAATATATATTAAGCAATAATAGCAATTACTTAACACGACGAGTTCTAAATCAGTGGTAAATATGGATAGACAGTACTGGAATTTGAAAATTATAATCATACAACTAGTGGCTAATGGGAGGAAAGGAACGTAAAAAATTTATATTTTAGTAATAACTTGTTTATTACAAATATAAGTCGACTTATAAATTATGACTTTAATTAAACATGGTAGAAAATATTATGTAAACAGTGGAAACTTAATTTTAAACTTCTATTTCAGATGTTAGATTCTTGATTTTTTTCTATGGTGTCTTTGTAAGACAAAAGTGGATTGTCAGTATAAAAATCAAAATAGAAGATAATTTTCGTTAAATTGGTAGAATGTATACATTATTTGTAGCATTTTTATTACTTTTCCCAACGACCATTATTTGCAAACAGTTGTTATCACACTGCCTTAAAATTGTTTTAAAAGTCATTCAATTTTACTATGTCAAGTAGCCTACACCAGACGTTGTTAACATTGAAAAGTACTTGTTTTTTTCTTTTTTTTCTTTATATTGTTCAAAAATTATATTTCCCTTTTTCCATGTAAATACAAAGAATATCAGTATTGTTTTGTATTATTATACACCATTATGTTTTTCATAAATACAATATTTCGTTGAATATCATAACTTGATTGATGTCTAATCAGTGTAATACAAAAGAAGAGGTTTTTAAAAATGCTGGGTAATACTTTAAAAAAATCATATATAATATACAACCAATACTCTATCAACACTAGAACAATTTTTCCTCCTAACAAAACAGTAAATATTTGCTCTTTAACTTTTATTTTCCTAATCTCCTAAGCCTGTTCATATTTATGCTAAAAACACTTCAAATTGCATTTATTTACCGGGAAACGTCACAAACCAAATATATAATTAAATGTACATTAGTTCCCTAAATGATTAGTCTAGATAACTGACCAGAAGTCAACACAATACACCATAAGCATTGTTTAAGTTTTGATACATTTTGTTCTAAATCAGTGCAACATAAGTATAATTAAAAAAATGATAATATTTATTATAAACATCAAACATTTATAGTATCACAAATCTCTAATTATTTAAAATATATATTATATAAACCATTCAAGACATTGTTAAGTTTCCTAATCACATATTATTTAACATCTAGAACCTATTGTCCAACTTCAACAATGCTAACGCTTTAGGAATCTACCTCAGAGATAACGAGTTTCTCTTTAGACTCCTCAGACCCTAAAGTGAACAGTAGTATCTTGTTAGAACCATCTATCAAATTAAACATGGTCTGTTCCTAAAGTGAACAGCCGTATCTTGTTAGAACCATCTATCAAATTAAACCTGGTCTGTTCCTAAAGTGAACAACCGTATCTTCTTAGAACCTCTATCAAATTAAAGTCAGTCTGTCCCTAAAGTGGAACTTGAAGTTGTCTTTTAAACTGTTTACTTTAACCACATTAACATGACACTTGTTTTATTAGTTAATTAATGTTAAATAGATTACAGATTTTTAAGTACGAGTTAATAACCGGAATTGCTTCAACTAAAAGAGTAAAAAAAAACTATAAATTTATAAAAATAGGAATGATATTCATTTTTTTAACCTGGCATAAAATATCAATGCATGACGCGGACTACCTAAGCCTCAGTCACTGGAACCAGAATCATAAATCAGATGTTTCCTCAAAGTATGTTATTCCACAAGGGTCTTGAAAAGAAATTTAATGATCAAATTTCAGAAATTTAGTATGAATTACTTTGATATAACAGAGGAATTTTCAAATTAGGTATTCAAATTAGAAAGTAATTCTGTTGGACATTTTATTCAATATTAATTTCCTTTGATGAAGTAATAATATTACTCCGACCAGTTAAAAAAAATGTAATCTTCTACTTTTGTAAAAGGCATTGATAGTTCAAATAACTTGTTTGTAAATTTTACGATGGATTTTTTAAGAAAATTATAAACGATCATTTTGTGGTTTGAAGAAAATTTGTTAATATAAATTAAGCTTTTCCTAGAGGATTTAAATCACGTAAGTTTCCAAAATTACTTCAGTTGTATTGTTATGTTTTGACTGTTTTAATGACAGGTTAAATATAAATAGTATTTTTGAAAGTGTCGAAATTTCTTTGTGCTTTTTTCCATGTTTTAAATATTTTTGACAGCTCCAATAACTTGTTTGTAAATTTTACGATGGATTTTTAACAAAATTATTAACGATCGTTTTGTGATTTTGATACAATTAAGTGATAAAAATTAAGCTTTTTCGAAGAGATTAAAATCACATAAGTTACCCAAAAATTATGTCAGTTTTAATGTTATTGTATAAATTTTTAAATTACAGGATAAATCTAAATAGTGTTTATGACAGTGTCTAAAATTCTTTGTGCCTTTTTTTTCATGTTTTAAATATTTCATCAGGCGTCTCGTATTTAAGAAGCGATTAAGATGGTAAATATTTTAAGTATGAAATTTATTGAATTTATTTGCAGTTGCATAGAAACCTACACAGGCTGAGTACCTCCTCTTCTATGTTAATTAAATATATTTTTTGAATAATTATGATGATAAATATAAAATGTGCAAAAGTACCTCCAAGACATTATGCCTAGTTGTTGCCCCACAATGCAATTACAGTAGTGATGACAAAAACAGAGTTCTCAAGCATGACAAATAAAAGGGAGTAGTTGAAATCAAAATAGGCACATGAGAAGGACGTTCGGCTCCGATGGATGTTGGCCAGAAGTTGATGTTTCAGTTTTTTGGAGCCTTCCCAAGAGTTGGACAGCTGATGGTAGGTGTCTTCTTTTCCTCTGCGAACCCTTTCAACTACGGTTATGCTGAGGACGAAACATATAATTTCAATTATTCTTATGGTTGTCCTTAGGGTTGTATTTTTCATTTGTAAATATGTTTCCACAAGTAGTATAGGAACAATTACTTCAATTATCAATCGGTACAGTATGACTTTGACATGGACGTTCTTGTTTATCTCGCTTTCAGTGTAAACCAAAGAACCTTGCAGTTCAGCCAGAAACATCCTCTTCCTATCCACTTCAGTTTGTATACTAACAATCCTACGCTTACGTCGCCCTCGAAGGCGCCCTCGACATGTTGAAGATCTTAAGGTACCTATTTCTAGTTCACTTTCATTGGTTTCAGAGAATCCTTTAGTTATTGCATTTTGAATTAGTAAAACCTTTATTTGATGCATTATCAGAGTTGATAAACAACTTAGTTGTGTGCCACAATATTGGAAAGTGGTTATATATTTAGTAAACGGTAATGATGTGAGTCCACCTAACATAATATGGACTAAATGCAATATCAGATGTACCATATGCAGGATCATAAACCCAAAGGACATTATCTTGAATAACTTCTTTCCTGGCACATTTACGTTGTTTGATTCCAGCTTCCTTTCAATAGCTTCAAGATTCAGAGTGGAAGAGATTTTGGTTTTGTAATCCCAAATTGCATTGATCAAAGAATAGACTGGTAATATGATCACAAAGATTCTTACTAGTTGAGTATGTGTATCTTCCATTGTTTCTGCGGTTAACTGATGGTGAAAGTATAGAACTAGTTCCACTCCATAAACTAGTAACAAAACTATTGAGTAGGCAGTTTTCAAATTGCTTTTTTCAAGCGTCCTAAGTGACACTGTACTTGTACCAATAATACTTTCATATATGTAGCCATATCTAAACTGGCCTAAATTCACATCCATTTTTCAGACACAACAGATCACACATTACTATCCCTGGTAAAGAGAGGTTGTTGTGGTAAGTGTTGCCTAGGCAACTGTGCAGTGACCTGGAACATTGTTGAAGTATGTGCTTTTAATGAATTGAACTACTGAAATTTTTCCTGGAATAACAAAGGATATCTTCACCTGTCCTTGTATTTGAAATGTTAATATAGTTTAATCTATTATAATAAATCGATCAAACAGTATATATTGATGTAAAACTTGCATCACGTACTCTCTCTCTGGTGAACACGGGTTGTTGTGGTAAATGTTCCTAAGCAACTGCGCAGTGACCTAGAACATTGTTGAAGTACGTGCTTTTAATAGATTAAAATATTGACATTTTTCCAGCAATAATAAAGCATATCTTCTCATGTTCTTATATTTGATATTTTTATATAGTTAAAACTATAATAATAAATCGATCACCAGTATACATTATTGTTAATTAATTAAAATGTAAGAAATTGTTTTAAAAAGAAAGTACGGTGCTATTTAAATTTAAATAAAAGGTATTAACTAAGCATTTATATCAGTTACTTAAATAAAGTTTTTTTTTTCAATAGTTATGAGTTTAAATACTACATTTTTATAGTTAAAAGTAAAAATATTAGCCACATTTGATTTACGGTTCTATTTAGAAACCCTCTGGTACTTGCATATAAATTATAATTGCGTTAGGCTTGTATAACAGTATTACACTTGTAATATTTACCATAATATGTTAGGTACGATTGGATTTGATCACCCATTGTTACATATCATATAATACACTGTGAGCTACATTACACCTTAACAGGAATTTATTTAAAACCATCTTATAATAAGAATGATATCCAAGGTGATTTTTTTCTATGTGAATGAATAAAAATCAGCTTCTTCTTAAAATAAATAAACACTTTGATATTTTAACACATGTCGTTACACTAACTTTCCAGAAACAGATAAATAATTTAAATAATTACTTAGACTCGAACGATCTAGATGTGAAATAAAATTAACAAACTTCAGTTATCTATTCAATAGAACGGGACTGCATTTAAAATGAAGAGGGTATAAGATATGAATTTAATTAATTAATCTCTGTTCAATTTACTTCCATCGTTTCATTTTAAACATTAAATTTATAAGCTACTCAAACTGTTGTTTATAACGTAATTCAGTTTAAAAAAAATCTGTTTGTGTGAAGTTTAGTTTCTCAATTCAGTAGTCTATGTTCAGTTATGACGAAATTAAGGAGTGCTAAGATTTTAGTTATAACTTTGATAACGAATGTACTATCTTTTATATAGAGAATAATTGTTTGCAATACTAATATTCTATATCAATAGAGATGGGCAACAACTCAACATGTTGAATTTCCTAACCTCACGTCATTTATTTACAACAATAATTAGACAAATTCTAACAATGCTGTTACTTCCAGATAACAAGTTTCTTTCCAGACTCCTCAGGACCTAAAGTGAACAGCAGTATCTTCTTAGAACCTCTATCAAATTAAACTCGGTCTGTCCCTAAAGTGGAATTTAAAGTGAACTTTTAAACTATTTACTTTAATATTCTCTACATGATACATTATTAATCGCTCTAAGTAGAATCAGAATAATATTTTTTAAGCAAAAGTTAATTCCGTTATTTGTTTACGTATTTTAACTAGTGACTAGTTTATTAATTAATGTAGTGGAATAAGAGGAACTGTATTAATATTTAAAAGAAATTCTGGGAAATGTTTCACAAAGATCAATGATTCTCTAAATACGTAATTTGAAGGCCCTGTTTTATATCATAAAATATTTGTTTAATCGTTCACAATGAATGAGGGTATAGTGACATGTTGCACATAACATTATTATCCCATATTATAGTTTTTAATTTATATCACTGTAATAAAAAGGTTTTTTTAAGTTTAATTTTACTCATAATGCAAGCTAACTAAACTTTATCACCTAATGATTCTCTGTAGATAAGTACTTCATAAGGAGAGTGGATATCATGTCATCTGAGTGAACGCGTGTCGCTACGGCTCCGGAAAATCAGTGTAAAAATCGGGTATATTGATTTGATTATTGCTGAAAATGCGGACGTGAAGAGTTACAACAGACATTCAGGGCGAGTATGGATGCAATAAAAATTGATATTAAAGAGTGATGTCAGGAAGTCACTTGAATTTTGTAATGAACAAATAGTTAGTTGTGTAAGTGAACTTAAGGAATGCTAGGAAAAAAATTCCAGTGTGAACTGAATAGTGAACGACCTAAATCAGAAAAATTAAGCAACTCATGGATACTAAAAGAATTGAGAAGAGGAATTGATTGACGCTGTACATAGCCTGTTACAGAGCCCGAACGATCCCGGTTCTCCAAGAGGAATCATCCTAAACTACTGCCGATGCATCGACATGGGGGCAATGCGAGCATGGACCAGGGTGAAAATTAGCTTTTCTGCGGCAGACCTTGGCTACAAGAACGACAATAAAGTCTACATCAACCTTTTGCTGACCAGAGAGACAAGAGCCTTATGGATGGAGACTTGGGTGACGAAGGAAAGGAAGGGCTACATATACCTCTGGATGACGAACGCAGGGAAGATCTTCGTTCACCGAGAAGAGATCACAAGAGCCATCCACATCGCAAGCAGGGCTGACATGGAACATTTATTTGTTTACATTCATATTATATATTTATTTTTATATTTTTATGTTTATATTATAAAAAGCTTTAGGGGTATAGGTATTTTAAATGTAAAATTTAAAATGTGTAAGTGATTTTGTTTGTTTCAAGTAAGTATGCAGACAACGCTAACAGTTCCCCTAGTCTGGGTTGTTATTAGTATGTTTTAAAGTTATTTTTAACACTAATTAAATTTCTACAACTATTATTGTATTACCAAACATATAATAAGTATAATAATATACGATCAAAACAAAATAAATGATTCACAAAAATTAATGGCCTAATACAACTAGTATTAGGTAGTTGTGAAACTAATATTCGTCCCTAAAAGAATTGTGTAAATGAAATTTTATCGTATACGAAAGGAATAAATAGCATTTACTTGTGGCCAAAATACTATAAAAAATTAAATATACATACTCTTATCAGTAACTAAATATAACTAACTCATATAATAGTTTTCTGCTCATTTTTATAACGGGATGAATGTAACCTTTAAAAAGTCATTCATTACTTTTTCATACATAAAGTGTCTATCCAGGTTTCAATTTATCGAGTGTTGTGTCCAAACATTTCATCAATATTGTGTTGTTTGATTTGTCTCTTAATTGTCCAATTTTTACTTAACTTTTAACTTTTTTATATTTATAATGGTTTTCGTGAAATTTGATAATAAAGAATTTAAAAAGCCGCCATTTCGAAATTAATTTATTTACAGCAATGATATTTTACACCCTTGTTTTAACTGTTAAGCTACACACACACACACACACACACACACACACACACACACACACACACACACACACACACACACACACACACACACACACACACACACACACATATATATTTTAAATTTGAAGCTTATATCTTAAAGAATTCTTGAGTTATCAAATAATTTGTAAGAAAAACATACAGACAGTAAACTAGTCACCGTAGACCCATCTTTATAGCATGAAATATGTTTGTATTTACCTAAAAAACAATTTTTACTGAAAGTTCTAGAGAGTTCTGGGACACCCTGTATATATGTTCAAGGTAAACAGATTTTGTTAAGGCTTTTATATATTGTGGCATTGTGTATAAATAGGTATTGAGTATAAAAAGTACATAGCTTTAAATAAAAAAGTGGCTAAAAAAATTTTCTATTTAAAAGGATTCACCATCTGATATTGGAATATAAAACGAAATAAGGCTTCTGGCTGGAGTGAAAAAATGTTTCGTTAAATAAATGTTTTTTAGCTCTGTGGTTAGATTGCATGCATACATTTGGTGATACTGGATGTCCTGTTGATATTAAACCAAACTGACTAAATAATGCCAAACATTTTATTGTTATTATATTTAGTTAGATTTTCTTGATTGGCGTTTATTATTGCCCCGTTACCTTCATACAATTTAAATCAGTCTTATTTGGATGGGAAATTATTTTTATTTAAATACTAAAACAAAACATTTAACATCAGTATACTTATTTATACTAAGTTAATTATCAAGGGAAATGCTGACTTAGAGTAGAAATATTAATTTTAAAATTTATTTTTGCCTCCTAGGCATAATTGTGAATTGTTTGATCTCTGTAACGAAATATTTATTATCTTTTTAATTATCCATATATTGATTAATATTTATTGTTATTAAAGTATTGTCACTATAGAAAATAACTTAAAATTAACCAATAAGCCTTTTTGTGGGCAATAGAGTAATGTCAAACACTTTTTCAGTATAATTTTAGCATGGAACATGCTTTAGTCTTGACCTAACTGTCTGAAAACGTTACGCGGGAGGGTGACGCGTAACCATGAAAACACAATGACATATCAGTGTTGACTTCAATAATGATTTTATTTGCAAGCGTTGATCAAAGTACATCTTTAGTTTCCATGACAACTCTTGTTAAAAATATACAAAATTAAGTCCTAATTAGAGAATCCAGTCCTCATTTACATATCAGTCTACCTCCAGCCGTCCACCGGTGATGTTGTGTCCTGGATCAGATATGTTTCACCCAACTGCAATATGAAAGATATTCAATGTTTCTTCTTAACTAACCTGTTGATGTACACACCAAAAGCGTCAGAGATGTTTGAACTCATCCGAGAGAAAGGTTATGGACAAATTCCAATTATCCTGTCTGGCGTTATCAATTTGGACCTCAAGAAGAAAGAAAATCAAAAGTTTGTTCACTTCATGGAGGAAACGTTCGGTCTACAACTCAACACAAATCTAGCTATATCAACTACTCGAGGAGGATCATGTATCGATATGATCTTCACTCGCCATATTGACAAGATTGATTGTAAACATTATGTAAGTTACTTCAGCTATCACAAACCAATATTGGCCACAACTTCTAATGATTGTATGGAACAATAAAATTTAAAAAGTAAAGATATATTTATATTTTTAAGATATGTTTATATTTTTTGTAATTCCTTACATGAAATCTAAAATTCGTTGTTTTCGGAGAAATACATTTGCAGAAATTATTAAAAAGGAGCCAGCAAACAGAAAAAGCGCAGCTAAAGCATGTTCCATGTTTCTTGAATTTTAGCCGTAGGCTCTAAGCAAAAAGATCCGGGGGTCCAGGGGGCTTGCCCCCTGGCGAGGCCCGCAGGGCCGAGTTTTTATTTTTTTAATATTTATGCCAACTACACAGATATAAAGTTACATGTGAGTTAACTGTAAGTAGGTTATAAATTCACTTTCCTGTATATAACTGATTTCGTAAACATAAACCATAGATAAAAATACTCAGACATTTTCCACAAGTATGTCAGCTTAATAAGCGTAATAACTTGCTGAAGACAGTTTGACCTTAATGGCGTGAATCTAGGTCATTCAGGGACATTTGGTTATGTCTTACCTTGTTCCTGCATTGGCCAGACTGTAGACGCATCTTCCATAACTTAGGATAGACGTCTGTTTTGATTTTGAGATATTACCCTGTATTTGGTATAAAGTATAAATTGTTAAAATAGAAATGAAAATTGAATAATGATGCACCTTTTATAGTCATAAATCTTAAAGGCCATGCTTCATGAGCTTCATTATGAGGGGTGTTTGACAAACCTTTGCCAGGCTCAAGTATAAACTACAACGAGGTCATTATTTGAACTTTCATATTAGGCTGAGTACAGAGATATATCTATTGATCAAAATCGAGGCCCAAACAAGTGTCCATAAGGATTATGTTTATTGATACACAAAAACATAATATCTTTATTAAGTTGTTTGTCTTATATCTTGGCATTACAAATAACATGAACATATATTTTAATTAAAATTTTAACATTCGTGTTAAGTTGTTTTTATTGTAATTTTAGTTTTATTACTTAACGAAACGATTTGTATTTTTCCATTGGCATATATTCTCAATTTATTCTAATTTCAAATTTACGAAGAGAAGATTGAGAAAAGTACATTATAAAGAATTCTTAGACGTATAGTTATAGACATTCTATAGATAAAATCATTTATTTCCGTAAGTGTTGTTTGTTAGGAGTTAGTGTATGACATTCTTTCTACAGTATATATAAAATATAATAAAGAATAATTTATAAGCTGTATTAGTACATAATACTAAATTATCTAATTTTCTTTGACATGTCCTAGTTACAATAATAAAAAAAAAATAAAACAACAATTGATTATTGTATGGCAGTATTTTACCATAGCCTTTCCACACCAGACTACAGGACCATTCATTAAGTGACAATAGAGTTTACATTTCATCACTCTCTGTAATTTCCCATTAGGCAATGTGATCAATCACAACAAATGATGAAGTTGACACTAATTAACCCAGGACAAACAAAGGATATTGCATTTATTTAATACAAACAATTTGAATTGGTCCATTATAAATATGTGGGTGAAGCTTTAATCAACAATGTTTATAAACATAATTTGTAGCCACATATTCAATTTACTATTTTACAATAATGTTTAAAAGAAGATAATGGTCAAGAGAAAATATTTTTTAAAAATTGGAAAATATAAAATATATATATTATTATCTAGCTGGTTATACTCACTTTAAAGATATTTTCAAACTTATGATAAACTCTTAGATTTGAAATCATAACCTGAGGAGTCAAGCTATTTTGGTAAGTCAGTAAATAATTGTTTCATCTATTTTATGCATGAAGAATGAAAATAAATTTATCATTTAAAATCATGAATATTTAAAGAGTCTCTTCTTAAACATCTATCCAGGCCTTTTAACACAACTGGTACATGATTGTATAGTCTTACACAGGAGTAAAAAAGGGGACTTTTCAAGAAACGTTGTTCGATGAATAGGATACTGCAAAATGGAAATGTTTCTAGTATTCTAGCAGTGTGTGTAATTTATGTTAGAAACTCTCTCATTATTTGACTTTACAAAAAGTAAAGACTGGAACAAGTAAGCAGATGGTAAAGGAAGAATCTCTAAATTTTGGAAATGTTTCCTGCAAGAGTCATTGTGAAGAGAACCTGTCATAAGTCTAATTATTTTCTTTTGTTTTAGAAAAACCTTAGTTGATTCAGAAGAACTTCCCCAAAATAACAGTCCATATGTAATCAGGGAATGAATGTACATATGCAAAATAAACTTGTTTTAGGGTGTTTAGATCTACAATAGTGGAGAGTTAAAATAGCGTAAAAAGCTTTGCTAAGCTTTTGGAGCAATTGAATAATATGCTGACGCCAAGTTAGGCTATAATTCACTTCCAAACCAAGAAATATGTGGACGTGACAATGTTGATATTTGGTGACAGAAAGGATGTATTATTTAAAATACAGTTAATCCGGTTGATTTGAAAGTTTATAAAATATAACTTGTTTGGATTTAAATGAAGGCCATTTGCACTGAACCAGTTATTTAATAGAATTAATTGTTCCGATAGTTGTTTTGAAAGTATATTTCTGTTTTTGTGTGAAACAATGAAAGAGGTGTCGTCAGCATAGAGAACAATCACCCCACTAGAAGTGACCTCAGGGGGATCATTTGCATAAATGAGGAAGAGAATAGGACCCAATATTGAACCCTGAGGCACTTCTGAAGTCATTTCTTGAAATTCACTCTCTGCTTCTGAATCAATCACAACCTTTTTCGACAATAATTGTGCATGTAAGAAGCAATCAAATCAAGTGCCACTCTTCTTATACCATGAGACCACAGTTTCCCAATCACGACGGTGTGGTCCACATAGTCCAATGCCTTGGACAGGTCACAAAAGGCGTCAAAAACTCAAAAATTGCGTTACAAGTGTTTTTACCCTTAAAAATCCAAATTGACGAGAGTGAACATTTTTATTTCTATCAAAATATTCATATAATCTATTAAAAATGATTCTTTCAAAGACCTTCAGAAATGAAGATAGGAGAGAGTGTGGGTAAAGGTTGTCCATTGATAAATTATTGTGTTTTTTAAGAATTAATGGATGAATTAGATTCGTTTTTTATATTGGTTTGTTATTGCTACTTTTTAAAATTCTAACAGAGAGATTGCAAACACACATACTCTTTATACCCTTTGTAGGTTATACTAATTTTTAGTTAGGATATTTTAGGTAACTAAATACAAAGTTATCTAAAGCCAATTTCAGTGGGGTGTGATAGTAGTTGTTGTTTCTCTTAAAATTGTAATTTTTGTTTTGAAGCAAAAAGTTTTGATAATGTAACTGCCTATGATCACTAATTTTCACTTTTTGTTCCCACATTTACAAGACACACACACACAAAATAAATATGCTAAGCACATGTTCTCTTCTCTCCAATCCATCGACAACGAGCTCTATAAGATTTGTAACTGAATCGACAGTTGACTTGTTTTTCCTGAAACCATATTGTTCAGGATCCAGAATGTCATAGTGTGAAAGAAAATTTTCCAACTGTGCAAGAAATATCTTTTCAAAAACCTTGCTGATGGCGGGCAGAATTGAAATAGGACGGTAAATGCTGATTATGCAAGGATCGTCCTTTTTAAAAATTTGAACGATTTTTGCTGTTTTCAGGATGTCTGGAAAGGTCCCCGTTTCAAATGAAATGTTAACAAGTTTGGTTAGTGGCACCAACAATTGCTTATAGCATTGCTTAAGCAACCAAACTGAAACGCTATTAATATCGCATGATATCTTTGAGCTAAGTCCCTGCATGACCCGAGCCACCTCGTTCTCATCAACAGGGGTCAACACCATAGACGTCACTGGTGATCGAAAACCTTGTGGATGATTAGTAGGTCCCGTGAGATTAGAGTTAGAGTCGGCCTCAAAACTAAAGTACTTGTTGAATAAATTAGCAACAGTCTCAGGATCTTCTCTCTTCATGTCACTGTCGTATATTGTTATTGACTTGGATTTTTTTGAGAATTTTGAAATCGTTGATGAGTTATTAATTATGGTCCAAGCAGTTTTTGAAAAATGTTCACTGAATTTTAAAGTTTTTTCAATGTCATATGCCTTCGCGGCCTTTATGGCCTGTCTATACACTCTTCTATAATTTCTAAAAAAAAATTTAAAACGCTCGTTTTGTGTACGAATGAAGATCGAGTGATAGAATTTGATTTTCTCTTTTGAGATCAAAATCCCTTTGGTGACCCATGAACTTTTCTTTCGACCTTGAGCCTTTTTAAAACATTTAAAGGGACATGCAATGTTTAGATAGTAAATTAAACGATAATTGAATGCATTGTACATCGCATTTGCATCATTATAATGATTGAGGAAAGTCCAGGATTCACACTCAAGAAAGTTTTTAAGGTTTACAATGTTATGGTGACGAGTGAGTCTACGGTTCTGGGGATTTGAGGTTTCGAAATCCAGAGAACAACCAGTGACCGTAACCTCCTGAGCAAAATGATCCGATATGGCCACGTCAAGTACAGATACCTCAGCATTCAAAATATTTGTGATAACGTTGTCGATGGATGTTAGCCATTGTACGTGTATGGGTGGGTCAATGCCACTGTACGTGTATGCCGACGGGATTACCGTTTGGATCTATATTCATATTTCCAAACGGTAATAACTTGTCATAAGAAAGGTTTACGGCATAAATGATAATGTAGGAGTGTAATAACTTGTCATAAAAATGGTTTGCGTCATAAATGCTCGAAACAGCTGGTTCAGAAATAAATAAATATATATTAAAGAAAGGGATTTGAATATTTTTCTTTTCCATTCCAGCTCCACGTAAATATTATTATTATACGTACAGAAAATTAAGGTTTATCAAAACTTTAAAATTTAATACTATCAATACAATATGACTTATGTGGAATACCTTATTCAGGAAGATTTTCACCAAAACAAGAACCACAACGGTATTATTTTAACCCAATCCCAAATTACAAATCTGGCAGCCTGATAAATTCTATGTCTACATTAATTACAAACGGATTATAAGTAATGATTCTATTAAGAGACGGGTAGCGGATATATATTCCAGTGAATTTAAAGGAGATAATATCCGTTTATAGTTAGACATATTATAATCGGATAAAATATCCACGTGCAAATAGCCATGTTTGAAGATTAAATACATACGAGGGTTAAGGTGAAGCTAAAACCACTGAATATATAGACTGAACTAAAAATATAGACCATTTATAAATTTATTTATAAATTATTTACAACCGTAATTTATTTAATTTGGAGTAAGTTTTTTATCTTTAAACAATTTGTAGAATTTTAATAGTCTTACACTAAATTTAAATTATTTAATCACCAAAAATATTAAATCTTAGTATATTGGTTTGGTTACCGTAAAACCAATATTCAGGTATTACAGAATAATGGGAAGATTTTATCTTCATAAGAACTGAGATTAGAACGAGAGTATGAAGGGATCAAGTGACTCGCTTTGTAAGTCTCCTTCATCGATAAGAGACTCTTCATCGATTCTCCTTCATTACTTTGTTCAAAGTAAATAACAAAATGCACCTACTTCTAACATGGACGATCAGTTTTAAATGAAATCAATAATAGTACAGTTATGTACCTTAATAGCACTATATTAAAAGTCGTTGTGACAGCGATTACCAAACGGCTAATCACTGTCAGACTTCCCGGAGGCACGCAACCTTTCGGTATTCCTCGAATCACATTTAGGTTTGCGTTGGTCGAAGGGTCGCCGATTCGTGTCTGTCGTCGACAATTTCCCCTCATGTTAGCGTACTCAATGACTGGCCACAAGAGCCAAGGCCAAACAACTGAGTACGTCGGAGTCAATCTTCGCATGGACTGCTTCACACATGGCCAGCTCTACGTCCTTCTCAGCAGAGTAACTCATATCGTAGTCCTTGTCCAACCTGGAAGAGTCGTTGAAGGGGTCACCTACGCAAAAAACATTGCGTACGGTTACCTTCTTCTATAACACCGATTGTGTCATTGGCAGTAAGCTAGGGGGTCTGCTTTAAAAAATTCCCCATCGTAAGTTGAAGGAACCCGAAAATGTACTTTACCAGGCAGTAGGCAAGGGGGCCTATTTATTTGTGATGTGTCTGACGATAATAGCCTTGCTATTGAAAGGCCTCACTATTAAAGGTTTTATTGGTTTAAATTGTGTTATTTTTAACAATTATATACAGAAAACCAATACAGCTCCATCTTCAACATAGAATAGCAATTGTACTATCCTTAAAATATTTACTCATCACAGAACCACTGAATAGTTTTTATTGTTTATTTATTTTTTATGTGACAAATTAACTTTTTTATATATGTGACTCATTAAGAAATGATTTCTCTACATTCAGTTCTTAAGGAGATAAAAGAGCCACTCCGCTTCACTTAAGATTAATTTTACTTAGCGGTATATTTGGCAATCATATTCTTCCAAAAGTAAGACTTTCTTTCTTTTAGAGAATCTTTTCCTTCATTTCATGTAAAAAGTATTTTGTTCAATAAATGTATTTAAAAAGTGATTTAAAATATATATAATTGTAATATGTACATGACCACTACCAAACATTGTAACAATGTTTAGTTACATTGATTTTATAAAAATTATAATATTAGAAAAAGTACTTGCAATAGAAACTGAAATAAAATCTATAAAATTTCAATCAAAATTTTTCCGTTTTTAAAAAAATGTATAATCTTGGTCCCTCAAATAAAAGAGTAAATTTTTCCAAATAGAAATAATTTATCCAATATTTGTTACAACAAGATCTTTTCGTGTCGATTCAGATCGATGTTTTCAGTAATTTACAGGTTTTGGTGACGTTGTTACGTTTGCTCCCTGATTGGTTCTCTTCCCTTTTTTTCAAGGCATTTTGCATGTAGTGGGGGAGTCTACGTAAATTCTTCGAGCAACGGTCTTTTCGGCCTGTTTCGCCACCGTCATTTGCTGTATTAAGTTTGCCAGAGTTCGGAAATTTTCCGGTGGGAAACTTTTAGAAGTTGTTGGGCCGCGCAGTGAGAGTGTTGTTTGATTGTGTGGGACGTTGGTGTGGCGGACGGCCCATTTGGTTTATATCGACTGTTCTCTGGAAGCAACGTAAGATCGACTTTTGTTATTAGCTTGTAGAATTTCGTTTTTAGCTTTGTTTACTGCCCTTTTAGCTGTTCGCACTAAAACTTAGTAAATATTACTTACTTTTTTTTCTAGTGACATGTCAGTAAATTTATTCAGAAGTTAGATTTTTAGTAATGATAAAA
>JAQJVL010003554.1:0-12500 GCA_035578905.1 Stictocephala bisonia | reverse complement strand
TAAATAAACCATTCAAGACATGCTTAAGTTTCCTAATCACATATTATTTAACAACTAAAATCTATAGTCCAATTCCAACAATGCTAACGCTTTTGGTATCTACCTCAGAGATAACGAGTTTCTCTCCAGACTCCTCAGTCCCTAAAGTGAACAACAGTATTTTGTTAGAACCATCTATCAAATTAAACTCGGTATGTCCCTAAAGTGGAATTTAAGTGGTCTTTTAAACGACGTAATTTAACCTCCTAAATATGAGAATTGTTTCATTAAAAATTAATTTTAAATCAGTTACAGCATTTTAAGTACGACTTAATTCCAGCATTCCTTCAACTAGAACATTAAAAAACAAAAAATTTATAAAAATAGGAATTAAATAAATTTTTTAAACCCTGGCATAAAAAAATTAATGCATGATGCGGACAACCTTTGCCTCAGTAACTGGAAGTGGAATTATAACAAAGATGTTTCCTTAAAATCTATTATTCCCCAAGCGTCTTTAAAAGAAATTGAATTTCAATCAAATGTCAGATATTCACTAAGAATTAGTTTGATATAACAAAGGAATTTTCAAAATAGGTCTCCTAATTTGATTGGAATTCTTTTAGACATGTTATTAAATTTTAATTATTTTTACGAAATAATAATATTACTCCACCTTGTTTTTAAAAAAAATTTTAATCTCCTACTTTTGTAAAAGGCTTTGAGAACTCGAATAAATTGTTTGTACATTTTACGTGGATTTTTAATAAAATTATTAACGATCATTTTGTGGTTTTAAGAACAATTATTAATTTAAATTAAGCTTTTCCCAAAGGATTTAAATCACATAAGTTACCCTAAAATTATTTCAGTTGTATTATTATGGTTTGAATGTTTCAATGACAGGACAAATCTAAATAGTATTTATAAAAGTATCGAAAATTATTTGTGCTTTTTGTCAATGCTTTAAATATTTCATGAGTCGTCTCGTATTTAAGAGGTGATTTAGTCGGTAAATATTTTAGGTATGAAATTTATTGAATTTATTTGCAGGTTCATAGAAACCTACACATACTGAGTAGCTCCTCTTCTAATTTAATTAAAGATGTTCTTCGAATAATTATAAATGATAAATATAATACGTGCAAATGTACCTCCGAGACATTGTGCCTAGTTGTTGCTCCACAAAGCAATCACAGTAGTGATGACAAAAACAGAGTTCTCCAGCATGACAAATAAAAGGGAGTAGTTGAAATCAAAATAGGCACATGAGAAGGACCTTTGGCTCCGATGGATGTTGGCCAGAAGTTGATGTTTAAGTTTCTTGGAGCCTTCACAAGAGCTGGACATCTGGTGGTAGGCATCTTCTTTTCCTCTGTGAACCCTTTCAACTACGGTTATGCTAAGGACGAAAAAAATAATTTCAATTAAGTGAAAGTCTATCCTTAAGGCAATGGGTTTCTTTAGTAAATATGTTTCAATAAATACGATGGGAACAACTACTTCAATCATTATTCGGTACAATATGAGTTTCACCTGGTTGTTCTTGTTTATCTCGTTTTCAGTGTGAGCCAAAGAGCCTTGCAGTTCTGCCAGAAACATTCTCTTCCTTTCCACTTCAGTTTGTATACTAACAATCCTACGCTTTCGTCGTCCTCTAAGGCGCCCTTGACATGTTGAGGATCTTAAGGCACTTTTCTCCAGTTCACTTTCATTGGCTTCAGAGAATCCTTTAGTTACTGCATTTTGAATGAGTAAAACCTTTATTTGATGCATTATCAGAGTTGATAAAAAACTTAGTTGTGCGCCACATAATTGGAAAGTGGTTATATATTTAGTAAACGGTAATGACGTGTTTCCACCTATCACATTATGGACTAAATACAACACTTGATATATCATATGCAGGATCATAATCCCAAAGGACATTATCTTGAATAACTTCTTTCCTGAAACATTTACGTTGTTTGATTCCAGCTTCCTTTCGATAGCTTAAAGATTCAGAGAGGCAGAGATTTTGGTTTTGTGATCCCAAATTGCACTGAACAAAGAATAGACGGGTAATATGATCACAATGACTCTCATCAGTTTAATATATGTATCTTCCGTTGATTCTACGGTTAGCTGATGGTGAAAGTATAGAACTAGTTCCACTCCATAAACTAGTAACAAAACTATTGAGTAGGCAGTTTTCAATTTGCTTTTTTCAAGCGTCCTAAGTGACACTGTACTTGTACCAATAATACTTTCATATAAGTAGCTATACCTAAATTGGCCCAAATTCACATCCATTTTTCAGTCACAACATATCAAGCTGTACTTTCCTTGGTGAAGACTGGTTGTTGTGGTAAATGTTTTCTAGGCAACTGTGCAGTGACCTAGAACATTGTTGAAGTATGTGCATTTACTAAATTAAGCTATTGACATATTGCCAGTATATAATTTTAATTATATAATTTAAAGTTCAATAAAAAATTATTTAGTTAATTTTTCTATTTTATTTGTTTTATTTTAACATAATATCATTTTGTTTATTATCAAAGATAGTAAACATAAACCATTATGTGTATATGTTTATAATAAACATAAAATATATGTAAATAATATTATTAAACATTAATTACATATATTATTACTTCATTTTAAATGAGCTCAGGAGCCAAGTATTATTTGTTTAAGGATAAAATTTAAATAAATAATATTCCCAAAAAATAAATCTCAACTTATATTTTTTTAAATTTAGAATGTATACTATTATAGAGTTTTATGATAAGTAAATAGAGTAAATACGTTCAAAATGTTAAGTTGTTGAAAACAAAATGTTTGTTTTTAAAACGATTTTTACAACATCTGTTTAATTCGTTTTTTAATGCTGAGGGCTTTTGAGGAAAATTTGCAGCGTGCAGTAAAGTGGTGAAAACGTTAAACGAACACTGATTTATGAACAGTATGTCCACTATATATGTATTTTTCTTCGGTTAAATCCAACAGATCGCTTGAGTACAGTAGTTCCTTGAATTAGGATATATTCTGTCTTCATTCCACAGGGGACAATATTAAGTCCATGCATAATGTCAAATGAGGAATTTAGGTCATAAATCTAAACTAATCAACATTCACTTACTTAGTGGAGAGATTATTGTACGAGGGGCTCAGAAGGACTGGCAGCCAGACACCAGGATGAACAACTTATTAGGCCTCGTAATAACACTAGTGGCGCAGTGCTGTAATCCAGCTACTTGAGGTCAAATTGTTATGGAGATAGTACGCGATAGGTTCTATGCTCGGGTCTCTTAATACTGATATGGTAATTGTGCAGTGTGCAGTGTTGTAACTCAGCTACTTAGGGTCAGATCTAGTGGCCATCAACAATGATTGCCATCAGAGCAGAGACTACTAGACAAGCCTTGGGTATCCAGGATGGGTAGTATTTAGTGTTCGGATACTGTGTATGGAAGAGAGCTGATTATCAGGCTTCTCAATTATCTGTGTATTAAACCAATTAACAATGTGGTTTGGATTCCATTTAAAGCTGTATATCTCTTCTACTGTCTAATGTTGCATTTATGACCACCCTAGTTCTTCTACATTCATTTCCCCCTCATATTCAACAATATTTCTACGAACGGCGTCTTACTAATAAATAATTAAACATGAGGAGGGTCAACATTAACATATAAGGTGAGATCGTGTTAAATGATTTATTTTATTGCAGAAATTAAAACTGATAAGTATACAATGGAATTTCATTCATCCGCGTGGTTAACCCAAATCTAGATAGGTAAAAAAGACTAAACCAACTTAATTGGTCAATACAACATTACTTCTAATGAAAATAATCAATAAAATCTTCCTTTATGCACTAGAAATGTTAAAAAGTATTAAATTATACACAATGAAACATATTGCATCCTCCTTTAGGATAGTTATTCCTAAATTAAACAAAACATCTAAAAGGGATGTTGGCTTACCATAGTAACGTTTCGTGCTAACTAAACTTTATCCCCTAATGATCCTCTGTAGATAAGTACTCCATAAGGAGAGGGGATAGAGGGAGACAGCTGAGTGAACGCGGGTCGCTATGGCTCCGGAAAATCAGTGTTAAAATCGGGTATGTTATGCTTGTTAACTAACTATATCTTGTGAAAATTATAGTTCTGTGCATTTCCGTAATTACTGTGCCAAAATAACAATTACTAGACCGTAATTTAATTGTTCTAGTAACCTATAAGCAGGCTACAATCAGTTATCCGGAGTCCGTTTCAAGGTCACGTGACTCGTCGTTTTGTTATCTACCGTGAGTGGAAGGATGGCGCCACTAACAAGGACCACACACAACAATAGCACCACCGACATGTTTATCGATTTTAAAGAAGAACACATTTTTTAAATTATTCCAAAATTTTTTATTTAAATTGCGCTATCACCGGTTAAGGCATCATCAGATTTTTTAAACAGAAAAAACATATGTTTCAAACATATACAAATTAAAATATGATAAAATATAGATATTTTAAAATGAATTTAAAACTTAAATGGATTATTAGAAAGTAATTTAAAGAAAATATTAAACTGGAAAATATGATTAACAATTAATTATTTTATGTTTGATTTCTTCTTTAACTAAAGGTAAGTATATATTACTAAAATTTATAGATGTTTGTGATATACATTGTTCTTTTATAACAGACATGACGTATTTCAATTTGATTCCTTTTGATCCATGACGATTATTTAAACATAATACTTAATGAGTCAAATTTGATGCCATGATTTTCGTTTATAGCGTGTTCTACTAATTTTGACTTTTCTTTATTTTGTGTTTTGTAATTATATATATGTTCTTTGACTCTTGTACTAATAGGTCTAGAGGTTTGGCCAATGTAAGTTTTTTTTACATTCACAATCGATTTTGTAAATTATATTTTTAGATTCTTGAATTTTGGTCTTGGGTTTTAATTTTGTTAAATGACATCAAAGGTTATTATTTGAACTAAAATAAGTACGAATTTTAAAAATGTGTTCTTCTTAAAACCAACGTTATTCCATCAAGTGTATACAACAGAACATGTCAATCGATCAAACACTTGATTTGCTTATTGCTGAAATCACAGACGTGAAGAATTACAAAAGGATTTTCAGAAAGATTATAGTTGAAATAAAAAATGATAATAAAGAGTGATGTCAGGAAGTCACTTAAATTTTGTAATAGACAAATAGTTAGTTGTGTAAGTGAACTTAAGGAATGCTAGGAAAAAAATTTTAGTGTGAACTGAATATTGAACGACTTAAATCAGAAAAGTTAAGCAACTCATAGATACTAAAAAAGCATAATTTTCATCTGACCAATATAGTCGCAGTAATTGTTTGGAGATTAATGAAGTACTACAGGCGAAACAAGAAAAAATCTAGGATGTTATCAAAAACGACCTAACCCAACTGATGCACAGGTTAACTTCTAGTTTGTATAACAACTTATTGTACCTACGACTCACCCAACTGATGCAGAGGTTAACTTCTAGTTTGTATAACAACATATTGTACCTACGACTCACACAACTGATGCACAGGCTAACTTCTAACTTGTGCAACAACATATTGTACCTACGACTCACCCAACTGATGCACAGGTTAACTTCTAGTTTGTATAACAACATATTGTACCTACGACTCACCCAACTGATGCACAGGTTAACTTCTAGCTTGTATAAAAACATATTGTACCTACGACTCACCCAACTAATGCTCAGGCTAACTTCTAGTTTGTATAAAAACATATTGTACCTACGACTCACCCAACTAATGCTCAGGCTAACTTCTAGCTTGTATAAAAACATATTGTACCTACGACTCACCCAACTGATGCACAGGTTAACTTCTAGTTTGTATAACAACATATTGTACCTACGACTCACCCAACCGATACACAGGTTAACTTCTAGCTTGTATAACAACTTATTGTACCTACGACTCACCCAACTGATGCACAGGTTAACTTCTAGTTTGTATAACAACATATTGTACCTACGACTCACCCAACTGATGCACAGGTTAACTTCTAGCTTGTATAAAAACATATTGTACCTACGACTCACCCAACTAATGCAGAGGTTAACTTCTAGTTTGTATAACAACATATTGTACCTACGACTCACACAACTGATGCACAGGCTAACTTCTAACTTGTGCAACAACATATTGTACCTACGACTCACCCAACTGATGCACAGGTTAACTTCTAGCTTGTATAAAAACATATTGTACCTACGACTCACCCAACTAATGCTCAGGCTAACTTCTAGCTTGTATAACAACATATTGTACCTACGACTCACCCAACTGATGCACAGGTTAACTTCTAGCTTGTACAAAAACATATTGTACCTACGACTCACCCAACTAATGCTCAGGCTAACTTCTAGTTTGTATAAAAACATATTGTACCTACGACTCACCCAACTAATGCTCAGGCTAACTTCTAGCTTGTATAAAAACATATTGTACCTACGACTCACCCAACTGATGCACAGGTTAACTTCTAGTTTGTATAACAACATATTGTACCTACGACTCACCCAACCGATACACAGGTTAACTTCTAGCTTGTATAACAACATATTGTACCTACGACTCACCCAAATGATGCACAGGTTAACTTCTAGTTTGTATAACAACATATTGTACCTATGACACATCCAACTGATGCACAGGTTAACTTCTAGCTTGTATAAAAACATATTGTACCTACGACTCACCCAACTAATGCAGAGGTTAACTTCTAGCTTGTATAAAAACATATTGTAACTACGACTCACCCAACTGATGCACAGGTTAACTTCTAGTTTGTATAACAACATATTGTACCTACGACTCACCCAACCGATGCACAGGTTAACTTCTAGCTTGTATAACAACTTATTGTACCTACGACTCACCCAACTGATGCACAGGTTAACTTCTAGTTTGTATAACAACATATTGTACCTACGACTCACCCAACTGATGCACAGGTTAACTTCTAGCTTGTATAAAAACATATTGTACCTACGACTCACCCAACTGATGCACTGGTTAACTTCTAACTTGTATAACAACATATTGTACCTATGACTCATCCAACTGATGCACAGGTTAACTTGTAACTAGTATAACAACATATTGTACCTACGACTCCCCCAACTAATGCACAGGTTAACTTCTAACTTGTATAACAACATATTGTACCTACGACTCACCCAACTGATGCACTGGTTAACATGTAACTAGTATAACAACCTATTGTACCTACGACTCCCCCAACTAATGCACAGATTAACTTTTAACTTGTATAGCAACATAGTGTACCTACGACTCCCAAACTGATACACAGATTAACGTAATCCCTATTTAAATGTTAGAAAATTTTGAAATATTTTTATGATAAAGGATGGCCATTTTATATTATTTTTAGGTGTCAGGTTTATTATATTTCATTTTATCACTACAATTTGTCTTAGGTAAAATCATATACTAGTGCAATTGTTCTTATAACTTTAAAGTAGTTAATTTTATAATTCTATACAATCTTCTTAATTGTAACCAAGACATCAATTATTGAACATTTCTTAACTGAAGTTAAGTGTTCGACAATTCTGGCTGAAGAGGGGCGATATAAACTCTAACTAGACCTCCATTGATGTTCATTACTTCACGGAGAAACAATTAAAATCTAATTAAAATAAATTCTGCCACGAGATATTAGTTTTTCGCTGTCGTATCTCTTAAGTTTATTTCAAGTGAAGATTTTAAACTTTTAAGTACTTAAAAAAAACACGTGCTTTTACATTTAATATTTGAATGTATAATTATTAGGTTAATCAAAATTATGTTTAAAATATAAATTAAGCAATAATAGCAATTACTTAACACGACGAGTTCGAAATCAGTGGTAAATATAGATTGACAGTACTGGAATTTGAAAATTATAATCATACAACTAGTGGCTAATGGGAGAAAAGGAATGTAAAAAATGTATATTTTAGTAATAACTTGTTTATTACAAATATAAGTCAACTTATAAATTATGACTTTTAATTAAACATGGTAGGAAATATTATGTAGACAGTGGAAACTTAATTTTAAACTTCTATTTCAGATGTTAGATTCTTGATTTTTTTCTATGGTGTCTTTATAAGACAAAAGTGGATTGTCAGTATAAAAATAAAAATAGAAGATAATTTTCGTTAAATTGGTAGAATGTATACATTATTTGTAGCATTTTTATTACTTTTCCCAACGACCATTATTCGCAAACAGTTGTTATCACACTGCCTTAAAATTGTTTTAAAAATCATTCAATTTTACTATGTCAAGTACACCAGACGTTGTTAACATTGAAAAGTACTTGTTTTTTCTTTTATTTTTTTTCTTTATATTGTTCAAAAATTATTTTTCCCTTTTTCCATGTAAATACAAAGAATATCAGTATTGTTTTGTACTATTATACACCATTATGTTTTTCATAAATACAATATTTCGTTGAATATCATAACTTGATTGATGTCTAATCAGTGTAATACAAACGAAGAGGTTTTTAAAAATGCCGGGTTATACTTTAAAAAAATCATATATAATATACAACCAATACATGGCTCTATCAACACTAGAACAATTTTGCCTCCTAAAAAACAGTAAATATTTGCTCTTTAACTTTTATTTTCCTAATCTCCTAAGCCTGTTCATATTTATGCTAAAAACATTTCAAATTGCATTTATTTACCAGAAAACGTCACAAACCAAATATATAATTAAATGTACATTAGTTCCCTAAATGATAACTGACCAGAAGTCAACACAGTACACCATAAGCATTGTTTAAGTTTTGATACATTTTGTTCTAAATCAGTGCAACATAAATATAATTAAAAAATGATAATATTTATCATAAACATCAAACATTTATTCTATCACAAATCTCTAATTATTTAAAATATATATTAAATAAACCATTCAACACATTCTTAAGTAACGTAATCACATATTATTTAACAACTAGAACCTATTGTCCAACTTCAACAATGCTAACGTTTTAGGAATCTACCTCAGAGATAACGAGTTTCTCTCCAGACTCCTCAGTCCCTAAAGTGAACAGCCGTATCTTGTTAGAACCATCTATTAAATTAAACTCGGTCTGTTCCTAAAGTGAACAGCCGTATCTTGTTAGAACCATCTATCAAATTAAACTCGGTCTGTCCCTAAAGTGAACAGCAGTATCTTGTTAGAACCATCTATCAATTTAAACTCGGTCTGTCCCTAAAGTGAACAGCCGTATCTTGTTAGAACCATCTATTAAATTAAACTCGGTCTGTTCCTAAAGTGAACAGCCGTATCTTGTTAGAACCATCTATCAAATTAAACTCGGTCTGTCCCTAAAGTGAACAGCAGTATCTTGTTAGAACCATCTATCAAATTAAACTCGGTCTGTTCCTAAAGTGAACAGTAGTATTTTGTTAGAACCATCTATCAAATTAAACTTAGTCTGTCCCTAAAGTGAACAGCCGTATCTTGTAAGAACCATCTATCAAATTAAATTTGGTCTGTTCCTAAAGTGAACAGCCGTATATTCTTAGAACATCTATCAAATTAAACTCAGTCTGTCCCTAAAGTGGAACTTGAAGTTGTCTTTTAAACTATTTACTTAACCACATTAACATGACACTTGTTTATTAGTTAATTAATGTTAAAAAAGTTACAGATTTTTTAGTACAAGTTAATTCCGGAATTGCTTCAACTAAAAGAGTAAAAAAAAACTATAAATTTATAAAAATAGGAATGATATTCATTTTTTTAACCTGGCATAAAATATCAATGCATGACGCGGACTACCTAAGCCAGAACCATGACACAGATCTTTACTCAAAGTATCTTATTCCACAAGGGACTTTAAAAGAAATTGAATAATCAAATTTCAGAAATTTAGTATGAATTACTTTGATATAACAGAGGAATTTTCAAATTAGTTATTCAAATTGGAAAGTAATTCTGTTAGACATTTTATTCAATATTAATTTCCTTTGATGAAGTAATAATATTACTCCGACCAGTTAAAAAAATGTAATCTTCTACTTTTGTAAAAGGCATTAAGACTTCAAATAATGTTTGTAAATTTTACGATGGATTTTTAAGAAAATTATAAACGATTATTTTGTGATTTGAAGAAAATTTGTTTATATAAATTAAGCTTTTCCCAAAGGATTTAAATCAGATAAGTTTCCAAAATTACTTCAGTTGTATTGTTATGTTTTGACTGTTTTAATGACAGGTTAAATATAAATAGTATTTTTGAAAGTGTCGAAATTTCTTTGTGCTTTTTTCCATGTTTCAAATATTTTTGACAGCTCCAATAACTTGTTTGTAAATTTTACAATAGATTTTTTAAAAAATTATTAACGATAATTTTGTGATTTTGATACAATTAAGTGATAAAAATTAAGCTTTTTCGAAGAGATTTAAATCACATAAGTTACCCAAAAATTATGTCAGTTTTAATGTTATTGTATAAATTTTTAAATTACAGGATAAATCTAAATAGTGTTTATGAACGTGTCTAAAATTCTTTGTGTATTTTTTTCCATGTTTTAAATATTTCATCAGGCGTCTCGTATTTAAGAAGCGATTAAGATGGTAAATACTTTAAGTATGAAATTTATTGAATTTATTTGCAGTTGCATAGAAACCTACACAGGCTGAGTACCTCCTCTTCTATGTTAATTAAATATATTTTTTGAATAACTATGATGATAAATATAAAATGTGCAAAAGTACCTCCAAGACATTGTGCCTAGTTGTTGCCCCACAATGCAATTACAGTAGTGATGACAAAAACAGAGTTCTCAAGCATGACAAATAAAAGGGAGTAGTTGAAATCAAAATAGGCACATGAGAAGGACGTTCGGCTCCGATGGATGTTGCCCAGAAGTTGATGTTTCAGTTTTTTGGAGCCTTCCCAAGAGTTGGACAGCTGATGGTAGGTGTCTTCTTTTCCTCTGCGAACCCTTTCAACTACGGTTATGCTGAGGACGAAACATATAATTTCAATTATTCTTATGGTTGTCCTTAGGGTTGTATTTTTCATTTGTAAATATGTTTCCACAAGTAGTATAGGAACAATTACTTCAATTATCAATCGGTACAGTATGACTTTGACATGGACGTTCTTGTTTATCTCGCTTTCAGTGTGAGCCAAAGAGCCTTGCAGTTCTGCCAGAAACATCCTCTTCCTATCCACTTCGGTTTGTACACTGACAATCCTACGCTTACGTCGCCCTCGAAGGCGCCCTCGACATGTTGAAGATCTTAAGGTACCTATTTCTAGTTCACTTTCATTGGTTTCAGAGAATCCTTTAGTTATTGCATTTTGAATTAGTAAAACCTTTATTTGATGCATTATCAGAGTTGATAAACAACTTAGTTGTGTGCCACAATATTGGAAAGTGGTTATATATTTAGTAAACGGTAATGATGTAAGTCCACCTAACATAATATGGACTAAATGCAATATCAGATGTACCATATGCAGGATCATAAACCCAAAGGACATTATCTTGAATAACTTCTTTCCTGGCACATTTACGTTGTTTGATTCCAGCTTCCTTTCAGTAGCTTCAAGATTCAGAGTGGAAGAGATTTTGGTTTTGTAATCCCAAATTGCATTGATCAAAGAATAGACTGGTAATATGATCACAAAGATTCTTACTAGTTGAGTATGTGTATCTTCCATTGTTTCTGCGGTTAACTGATGGTGAAAGTATAGAACTAGTTCCACTCCATAAACTAGTAACAAAACTACTGAGTAGGCAGTTTTCAAATTGCTTTTTTCAAGTGTCCTAAGTGAAACTTTACTTGTACCAATAATACTTTCATATATGTAGCCATATCTAAACTGGCCTAAATTCACATCCATTTTTCAGACACAACAGATCACACAGTACTATCCCTGGTAAAGAGAGGTTGTTGTGGTACGTGTTGCCTAGGCAACTGTGCAGTGACCTGGAACATTGTTGAAGTATGTGCTTTTAATGAATTGAACTACTGAAATTTTTCCTGGAATAACAAAGGATATCTTCACCTGTCCTTGTATTTGAAATGTTAATATAGTTTAATCTATTATAATAAATCGATCAAACAGTATATATTGATGTAAAACTTGCATCACTGTACTCTCTCTGGTGAACACGGGTTGTTGTGGTAAATGTTCCTAGGCAACTGCGCAGTGACCTAGAACATTGTTGAAGTACGTGCTTTTAATAGATTAAAATATTGACATTTTTCCAGCAATAATAAAGCATATCTTCTCATGTTCTTATATTTGATATTTTTATATAGTTAAAACTATAATAATAAATCGATCACCAGTATTCATTATTGTTAATTAATTAAAATGTAAGAAATTGTTTTAAAAAGAAAACGGTGCTTTTTAAAAATTTTAAAAAAAGGTTTTCAAAAATTTTTCGTTACAAAATTTTTTTTTTTTTTTTTAAATT
>JAQJVL010003553.1:0-58742 GCA_035578905.1 Stictocephala bisonia | reverse complement strand
GGTCTTAATTTGGATATTGAATTGTTTATTTAATATTATACCATGCTGTATTTATGTGTGTTATATGAAATAGTGGTTGATGACTCAGTTAGCCCTCACAAATTGGCTCAAATACATGTAGTTGTATCTCTGGTGACCCCTCTTATAGTGTATCCATCTCTTTCCAGAAGAAACTGTCGTCGTATAGTAGTCCTTATATTTTTTTGTGAATTTCTTAGTGAATGAATGTTTTTCTCGTAATATTTACATATTTAAAATATAACTTATCACTTAAAAATTTGCCTGACCACACTATCAGATTAAGTGATGAGGTAATTTCTCGTTGATAAAACATAGTATTTTAAATATGTATGGTCCCTCCCGCTTTAGTTTCAATATGTCGGCACTGGTGGTGCAGTGCTGTAGCCCAGCTACTTGGGGACAAAGTGTTTGGGAGATTGTAGGCGATAGGTTCCATGCTCGGTTCTCTTAATACCGACACGACGTCCGCTCAATGGTTGTTATCAACGTAGACACTACTACAGAAGTCTGGAGTGTCTGTGTTGAATGGTAGTCAAGGTTCGGATGTTGTGTAGGGAAGAGAACTGAGTGTCAGACTTGTCAGTTAGCTGAAAATCAGACTAACACTACGTGGTTCGGATTCCACGTAAAGCTGTAGGTCCCATAGTTGCCCTGGCTATTGGGCTATTAATAAATAGTCCTTTCTGAGCTAAGTCGAACTCAGATAGTAACAATGACTACACGTGTTCATCTACACTCGTCACACTCATTCACTCCTCATATTCGCCCATATCTCTACGATCGGCGTCTTAGAGATGAATAATGAATAATAATGTTCAGGAGACTTTTTTTTTTTTTTTTTTAACTGAGGGCCAGGATTGTGCATATGCATCCTGGTAGTTGCCTCTCAGCCTGTTGGCTTATTGTGCACCCTCTTTCACAGGTTTAAACCGCATCGAATCCCAGGCCTCTTGAGAACCTTAGGATCTTGGATACAGTATTTTCCTGTTGACCTCCTTCATCTACACATAATTGTGGCCCGAAGGAGTTTAGGCGATGTCGCATCAATGCTGGACATTCGAATATTATGTGGTGAGCTGTTTCTTCCTCCTCTCCACATTTCCTACATAGGTTGGTGTCAACCATCACTCCTATTCTTCGTAGGTGACTACGGAACAACCAATGGCCAGTAATAAATCCTACCACTCTTCGGAGTTCCTTCCTGTTTAGCCGTAGGGCCTCTACTGATAGGGACTTTGAGGAGCCCCTTAGTATCCTCTTTGCCTGAATGTTGCCGTCAGTATTTTCCCAGTGTCTTTGTTGCTCACCTGCAACCCACTGAGATACTGACTCACGTGCTTGGCTGTATGCTATGCAGCACGCAGGTTCTGGGCCAAAGAGAATGCAGTCAGCTCCTACGTTGGCACACCTATCTGCTTCTTCGTTCCCTTTGATCCCACTGTGCCCTGGCACCCAATTCAAGAAAACCTTGTTGGATTCTGCCAGTGCCTTAATTGCCTTATGGCACTCCCATACAGTCCTGGAACTGTAAGCCTGTTTAGCCAGGGCCATCAGTGCTGCCTTACTATCCGAGTTAATGTAAATGACTTTGCCCTTATAGCCTCTATTTACATTAATCCTCGCACATTCAGCAAGGGCAGTGACCTCAGCTTGGAAGACGGTTGCAAATTTACCCAGGCTTATGCTTTCGCTTACCCTGGGTCTGATGCCAAATACACCTGCACCAGTTCCTTTCCTGGTCTTTGACCCGTCTGTGTACCAGGTAAGGGCGTTATTCATATAGTTGGGTTCCCCCTCTTTCCACACATCTCTACCACCTATGTTAACATGGTATGGCTTTTCGAGATCTGTGGTTTTTACCATTCTATCCGGCACCATGTCTAGAATATCTAGCTTCAAGACTTCGATTATTCTAGAATGCTTACTGTCAGGATGGTAACGCCAATTCCCACTGCACTGCATTCTGTAGGCAGCTGTCCTTGCCTCCCCTTTGACAAACAAGTCGAGGGGGGGGAGGTTCAGAACTACCTCCATCGCAGCCGTGGATGTATCCCTAAAGGCTCCTAATGTACTCAGACACGCCACTCGCTGCACCCTTGATAAGATTGCAGCTGCTGTGCTTTGTTGTACCTTAGGCCACCACACAATAGATCCATACACTAGCATCGGTCTTATGACCCTAGTGTATAGCCAGTTTGACATCTCTGGTCGGAGACCCCAAGTACACCCAACCGCGCGTCTCACCATCATTAGTGTGGTCTGAGAGCGTTTAGTAATATAGTCAAGGTGTCTATTCCAGGTTAGTTTGTCGTCAAGCTTGATACCCAAGTACTTAAACTCTTTGCTGACCTGTATTCGGTCGCCGCATAACATCGGTCTTATCACCTCTAGGCTTCTTTTATTTGTGAAGGGTACCATGAAGGTCTTCAAGGGGTTTACTGATAGCCCCTCATCCTCACACCATCCTTCCACAATTGTAAGAGCCCTTTGCATGAGTTCAGCACATGTGTTTATGTACTTGCCTCTTAC
This sequence comes from Stictocephala bisonia, assembly GCA_035578905.1. Taxonomy (NCBI): domain Eukaryota; kingdom Metazoa; phylum Arthropoda; class Insecta; order Hemiptera; family Membracidae; genus Stictocephala; species Stictocephala bisonia. The sequence continues at coordinate 56,192 of JAQJVL010003553.1, read as the reverse complement.
AATAATAACAATATCATCCGCATATCCTTGAGCATACATGCCTTAGTTGTTTAGGGTACAGAGGAGATCATCCACAACAATGTTCCACAGACTCGGTGACAGCACTCCACCCTGTGGACATCCTCGCTGGGTTTTGACCTCTCTTGTAACCCCGCACAAGGATGCTTCTGCTCTCCTGCTACTTAGCATATTGTTGATCCACCTTACAATTGTGCTCTCAGTATTCCTTGATACCAGCTTTGACACTATCGAGCCAGTTCTCGTGTTATCAAAAGCTCCTTCTATATCCAGGAATACTGCCAAAGCTATTTCCTTTTACGCAATAGCTTGTTCAATCCTACTGACCAAGCAATGCAAGGCCGTTTCGCAGGATTTACCCATTTGGTAGGCATGTTGGTTCCGGTGCAGAGGCCGGTTTACCAAGATAGTGTTCCTTATATGCCTATCCAATACCTTCTCCATGGTCTTAGTGAAGAAGGAGGTAAGACTTATAGGTCTATAAGACTTTGCTACATCATAGGATTCTTTACCTGGCTTGGGAATGAAGATCACTCTAGAGGTTCTCCATGATGCAGGGATAACTCCTGTTGCCAGACTCAATCTGAACAGGCGTAGGAGGTGTGGAATTACCAGGTCCGCACTTACCTGTAAGAGAGCAGGAAAGATACCATCGGTTCCTGGTGATTTAAATGGTTGAAACGAGTTCAAAGCCCATTTAACACCTTGATAGGTAATAACAGCCTTTGCACAGTCCCAGTCCTCACGAGTCGCTCTCCCTCTCGGCTCTCTTCTGACTTCTTCTTCCACCGTGACGTTAGGCTGAAAAGATCCCGGGAAATGTGTACTCAGTAATACCTGAAGCGTTTCCTCGGGACTGTTTGTGTGGGTACCATCTTCCTTTAGGATTGTGCCCGCTACATTGTTAGGACTCTTGGCCAAGATCTTGTGGAGTTTTGCACAGTCAGGTACTCTATCAATACTCTGACAGAACTCTCTCCACGAGTTTCTCTTGGCCTTTCTTATCTCCTTGTTATACTCTGTTAATGCTGCTGAGTATCTATCCCAGTTACCTGTGCGTTTACTTACGTTATACATTCTACGTATGTTTTTCCTCCGGATCTCCAGACCCTACGACCACCAACAGGCCTGCTTCCTGGAGCTTTTACGTGTCTCAGGGCAGGCTTTGTGATATGCTTCCATTACGGCGTTCCTCGTGGAATTCGCCATCATATCAGTACCTTGCCCTTGTATTAATTCAGTTTGACCCAGATTGTTTTCTAATTCCAACTGGAATTTTTCCCAATCTGTACGCCTAGGGTTTCTGTAAGTCTCATCTATGCTGTACGAACTTACCTTAAATGAGATGTAGTTGTGATCCGAAGCTGACGGATCGTCTAGCACTCTCCAGTTAATAACCTTTGTAGCTGCGTAGCAGCTAGCCAAGGTTATGTCCAAGACCTCCTCTCTTACTCCTACACCTCTTCTTTGCATAAAGGTTGGCTTACGGCCTTGATTAATTATAACTAAATTAGATTCAGCTATAAAATTCAATAGACACTCACCACGGTTGTTGACGTCGCTGCTACCCCACGCCAGGTGGTGTGAGTTGGCGTCACATCCCATAACCAGATGACGATTGTTGCTGATGCATTCTTCCACAATCCGCCTCATCTCAGTGGTCGGCGGTGGTTCTGGTGCATCATATGGGAGGTACGCAGATGCAAGCGTCATCGTAATGTTACCATTACCGGCTTGCAGTTGTACCTCTGTTACGGCTGTGTCTCTAGAACACAGTTGTGAAATTTTCAGTGATTTAATACTGTTGCTGACATATATACAAGCCCTAGGATTGTTACTGCCTATATCGTAAATCAACTTACCTCTTGCAGTGCTCATCCCCATTACACGGCTGCCAACGGTCCATGGTTCTTGAATAAGAACTACTCCTATGTTGTCAGCCAGTATCTTCTGGCAGAGTGTAGCCGTTGCTGCTCTGCTGTGATGGAGATTTATCTGAAGCACTGCAGTCATCTATTGAGGACCTTTTCCCTGCAGCTTGAAGGTAATCCTCTCGCAGCCCACGAATGGGCGCATCGCAAGAGCCTTCAGCTTAACCAGAGAGTCCTCGTCGATATGGAAGACCAGGAATTGACCGTTGGGGTTTGTATTCCCTCCAACAATCGTCCAGTGGTCTGTGTCCAAGTCACTGGTTCTTCAAGGCTTCCAGAAGTTCCTTGGTATCATCGATTTCAACGGTCTTGGGCACAAAGGTAGTGACCATGACCATTTTAACAAGGGTCCTAGCTGGCCCTGTCTTCAGTTGAATACCCTGAAAAGGGTTCAACTCCAGGACTTGTTTCTCCAGCCACTCCTTTGTCGTGGAGTTAGTGCAACCCACCACCAATGCACCTCCCTCCACGTGGCAACTGGACATTCTCACGTCTTTGCTTTTCATAGCACGTTTGCCCAGCTCCCTCTTCAAGCACTTAGCTGCATAAATGCGTTAATTACATAGAAAATTATCACAAACCTTTTTTTTTTGTAAGGAATTAAATGCAAATTTCATCACCGTGTGAATGTAAGCCTACGACACAAGATCCTGGGATTTCGTGATGCAGTGAACGTGTTAAATAGCCTATTGACCTATTGACTATTAATACAGAGTCTGGTACTCTAAATAGTTTCTAGTGATGTTAGTGACCTGTTTGTGACCTAGTGACCTAGAATGTGCACACTGTACTGGTTTTAGCCAGAATTATTGACTTGTAGCCGCTAGACTGCACTGCTATTTTCTGAACAGTTCAGAACCATTATTTAGTAAGTTGATTGTATTGCAAAGTGTAAACAGAGCATGTAAATAAAAAACAAGTATTTTACTTAGTTTTGTATGAATAGGGCAGTAAAATTATGTTCAAAATTATTTTGTATGCTCAATTGATCTTGGTTTGATTTTTAGTTGTTGGTAAAACACTATTACTAAAAAACTGATATTATGAGATGAAAAAATAATGTGATATTTAATTGTATACTGATAAAAAGAAGAAGAATTATAGAATCCAGACTTCTAAGTAGAAATTTGCTATGTTTAATGGTTTTAAATTTATGAATTTTTAAAAAGTACCAAATATGGCCAGCAATCTTCAAATGGCTTCCATATTTGAGACCAGCACTCATAGTGTCAACTAGTTTATTACTCTTACTTAAAATGTTTTTACAAATGAGAAAAGAAAAGAAAAAATTTTGGAATATCTTTAATTTTGGGACATAGGCCAAATAAGTAAATACAAATATATTTCCTAAATTGTTTTATAGTATCTCATTTTGTTTAGAATTTCACATTGCTTATCGTAGGAAACAGTTGATTATCTAATACGATTAAGTGTCAAATAAAGATGACATACTTTTTGTGTGAGAGGAGAGTTTGCACCAAACCATTCTATAGACCTTATTCTTAATTAACAACAATCTTGAAACATTTTGGAAAAAAGTACTGGTAACTATCATTTTAGGTGCTAAGTTATTAATGTACTTAATATTTTATCCTGGCAAATGAAATTATTATACAATTATTAGAATTGATCGGTTTTTCACGCATTTTATAACATAATAAAACACTCCATGTACAGTAACTATTTTGCATCCTTATCAGATTTATTTTATGGTAACCTATGTTCTAGCACTGCATATATTTTATTTTAACATCACTTTATTTATCTATACTTTATATGACATCACTATAATTTAACATATTCAGATGTCAACCAAGGACAGTACATATAGCATGGGCGTTCAATAACTTCATTAATTGAGATTATGATTTTATGTTAATGTGATATCTGCTGAGTGTGCAGTCGGCAGAACAGTTTCATGTAGGTCTTTAATTTGGATATTGAATTGTTTATTTAATATTATACCATGCTGTATTTATGTGTGTTATATGAAATAGTGGTTGATGACTCAGTTAGCCCTCACAAATTGGCTCAAATACATGTAGTTGTATCTCTGGTGACCCCTCTTATAGTGTATCCATCTCTTTCCAGAAGAAACTGTCGTCGTATAGTAGTCCTTATATTTTTTTGTGAATTTCTTAGTGAATGAATGTTTTTCTCGTAATATTTACATATTTAAAATATAACTTATCACTTAAAAATTTGCCTGACCACACTATCAGATTAAGTGATGAGGTAATTTCTCGTTGATAAAACATAGTATTTTAAATATGTATGGTCCCTCCCGCTTTAGTTTCAATATGTCGGCACTGGTGGTGCAGTGCTGTAGCCCAGCTACTTGGGGACAAAGTGTTTGGGAGATTGTAGACGATAGGTTCCATGCTCGGTTCTCTTAATACCGACACGACGTCCGCTCAATGGTTGTTATCAACGTAGACACTACTACAGAAGTCTGGAGTGTCTGTGTTGAATGGTAGTCAAGGTTCGGATGTTGTGTAGGGAAGAGAACTGAGTGTCAGACTTGTCAGTTAGCTGAAAATCAGACTAACACTACGTGGTTCGGATTCCACGTAAAGCTGTAGGTCCCATAGTTGCCCTGGCTATTGGGCTATTAATAAATAGTCCTTTCTGAGCTAAGTCGAACTCAGATAGTAACAATGACTACACGTGTTCATCTACACTCATCACACTCATTCACTCCTCATATTCGCCCATATCTCTACGATCGGCGTCTTAGAGATGAATAATGAATAATAATGTTCAGGAGACTTACTCAACAACCTCGTGGATTAGCTAGGGCAATGTATGTGGTAGTGTTTTGCTTCATAGAGTAATTTCTATGTTCCTCTAGGTTGAATAGTAAATCACATCTTAATTCTAACCTATTTTTGAGAAGCGAAATTCTATTCTTGCCTCTGGCCAAGGCAAGTTCATAGTTAGTAGGTTGATGTTGTTTACCTTTTGTTGTTATGACAATTATTGTTGTTACAGTTTTCTGTAATTAAAAAAAATTGTATTTTATTAATTTAGTCTAATTTAAGCCATAGGATTCATTTTAAAATGTCTATCACATCCTATAACAGCATCCGCTGATGCTGTTGTTTAGGCGTTGTAAAGAGAGTAGGCATATTAATCTTACAAAAGAAAGCCATCCAAATATTGATTGAGCTTGGCCCCAGTGAATTCTGCCCAGACACCTTTCTTTAGAAACCTTAAAATTCTCACAGTGGTCGGGCATTTTATTTTATAGAGAGTTTTATATGCAAATAAGAAGAACTTAATAAGAGTAGTATACAACCGCACCCATAATACCAGAACAGCCAACAACTACACCTTGCCTGTCCATCGCATTACTGCTTTCAAGAAACAACCACTTTATACAGTAACTCAAGTAATCCCCCGCCTGCAAAAATAAAAATCTTAAACTCCAATAAGAGGATGAGGAAAAACTTACCAAATGGCTTCCTGAGCGACTGTTCTACACTGTAGAAGAATTTGGAAGCTGGCAAGAAGGTTGATATCTGGTGATATGTTAGTGAAAGAACTTAATAACGAAACAATTAATAATCTATGTATTTATATTTTCCATGACATTAATATTATCATTATTACTTTAACATTTTTACCGATACAGTATTACTGTTACCTCAACTTTTAACTTTTAACTATCACTTTAACTAATTAAACCTTTTAGTGCCATATGGTAGTGAAATATTGTCACCATATTTATTAGTGAAAAGTGCTGCGGTGACAAACTATCACCACTATGTTTTTTATCGATTAACGTTGAAAAGAACAACTTCAAATTTATATGTAGTGTAAAGAATATAATTAGGATCAAAAGTAAAATGCTTCCAACTGTAAAAATATTGCAATTTATATTGGTAAATAAGCTTAAACAGAAAAAAGTAAAAAATGTTGCTTTTTCAGTTTTAAATGTTTGTCAAATATTAAATAGCTTATGTTTAATTTGAAGTAAATATTCTCTTAACATGTTTTCTTATCTAATAAACAGCAATTTAAGATGTGATTTGTAGAAATATGTTGCTTAGAAATAGATTTATGAATTTTTAAGTAAATCTTTAAAAGTTGCCATTTGCAGCGTCGCACTCTTAGACTATCATAAAAAATTTGTGTCCACAATTTTTCAACTTCACAGTGAACTAAAAGGGTTAATATATAACTTGACTTCAATTATTCAAAATTTCTTTGTATGTATCTAATATTATACATAGTAATCTATTTTTGAAACATTTTTCTGTGAAATTGTTAGTAAAGAATTATGATGACATTAAAGTATTTACAACAGAATATTGTCAGGCAGCAGGTAGTTACTCTGTGAAGATTAATGGTAATCTATTAGGCCTAGAGGTATCCTCTATGCAGGTATCACCGCCATGATTATGTCAGTTAAAGAAAATGACCAGCAACAAGGCTCTGGTCCACTATAATGGCCACCTGTAGTCAATGGTTGCCATCGATGTACACACACTACTACAGAAGTCTGGGGTGTCCATGTTGGGTGGTAGTCAAGGTTCATTTGTTGTGTAGTGAAGAAAACTGAATGCCAAACTTGCCTAGGCTGAAAATCAGACCTAGAAACACCTACTGGGTTCGGACCCTTAGTTATCTGTATGTCCCTTAGTTCACCTACTTTTATTAGCCTGGCACTAAGCATTGACTCCAAAAGTCGCAAAAGGAAGGGACAAGGAAGGAGTCTGTAGAACTTTAACAACAAACCTTTGCTCCACACTGTATGATAAGCTGATGTGAGATCAACAAAAGCTGCAGATGTTTTTAACTTCTTTTCAAACCCATTCTCAATCAATGATGTCAGACCTAGGATCTGGTCGCTACAACTTCAGCCAGGACGAAAACCAGCCTGCTCAATTGGAACATTAGAATCAAGAATGGGTGATTGTAATTATATTGTATAGCAGCCTTTCCAGCAGCTTATAATAAACACTAAGAAGAGATATTGGGTGATAACTTTCTACTTGTTTGGGGTCTTTTCCCCTGATAGCAAAAGTTTATCTCGGTCATGAAAAAAGCTCTTTTAAACTATTGAAGGATGGTCTGCCACAGAGGTCTGTTCTTGCTCCAATTTTGTTCAATTTTGTCTTGAAAGTTTATATATGCAGATGATATTGCTTTAGCTTACCAACACAAGGACTTCACAGCTACTGATGAAACACTCACAAGTGGCCTTGCAGCCCTCGAAGGATATTTTAGAACCTGGAAGCTAAATCCTAACCCTTCAAAAACCAAAGTAGCCTGCTTCCACCTAAGTAACAGACTGGTTAATCAAAAACTGAACATCTTTGTAAATGGTGTAAAATCCCATCATAATCCACAGTACCTTGGAGTAACGTTAGATCGATCACTGACGTTTAAAAGCCACCTTAAAAATACAGCAGCTAAAATTAAAACCAGGGTAAATGTACTACATCATATTGCTGGAACAACTAGGGGAGCCAACAGACATGTCCTGTGTACAACTGCTTTGTCTCTGGTATATTCCGCTGCTGAATACAGTGCTCCCATATGGCTAAAAAGCGCACATACAAAAGTGATTGATGTCCAAATTAATAGAGCCATGAGAGCTATTAGTGGTACTCTCATCTCAACTCCACTTCCTTGGCTCTTGGTACTGTACAATATAGCTCCTCCAGAGATAAGACATCAGGAGGCATTAAAGAATTCAATAAGATCTTTAATGCACCTCCCCATTACCCAGCATCTCCCTCATCAGAACGGTCGCTTAAAATCTCGAAACCCACCTATACGCACTGCTTCCCGGTTGAGCAATTCAAATTTTTCGCCCAATACTAGCTGGGCCATAGCATGGAACAGTTTTGAAGGAGGAAATAAGTTCCTTATTATTGCTCCACATTGACACGCTACAGGTATTGTGACCTGTAGGTGGAATGAACCTCCCTCATAAGGAATGGACACTTCAATCGGTTCCGAACTGGGTTGGGTAGATGTATCTACTGGAAGTATAAATGGGGATTGACACTAGATTAGTCATGTGTGAGTAATCTATCCAAACAATGGATCACATAATTACAGAGTATCCCCTGCGTTCTTTTATGGAGGGATTGACTAGTATGAACAGAATGAGTGAGGCAGGTCATAAATGGCTCGATGGATTGGATTTAGCTTTGTGACTGGAGATCACTTTTATTTTATATTATATATTGTATGACTTTTGGATCTTAATCCAAATATATATTACAGCTTAAAATTTAAAAAAATGCTAAATGGTAGCTCACAAAAATACCCATACGATATATATAGTAGTTTTTTAATTAGCATAATACGTGTAGGTAAAAATACAGTACAAGTCAACGTCACAAATCACAAATTTATTACAATATAAGCCCAAAAATTGTGTTTTTTACAATATTTGTGCATTTTTTGCTTATATCATAATAAATTTGTGTTGTGTGACGTTCACATGTACTGGATTTATATATATATTATTTGCCCTTGCTGGTGGGCTATTAATAGCTCTGTCCTAGGAACAGTAAACCTTAGTTTGTAAAAATGACTACACTCGTTCACCTACATTCACCACACTCATTCCCGCCTTATATTTGCCAACATCTCTACGATCGGTGCCTTACAAATGAATAATAAAAATAAGTTTTCACAATCAATAGCCTAAAAATCAAGTTAAGGGAAGAATAACCAGTAAGGAGAAGAGCCATTTTGGTTATGAACAGTGGCACTGGGAAGGATTCCTATGTGTTCAATAATGAAAAGGCTTTGTTTATAAATAGGTTTAAGAGAAGTATTACTGAAATTGAGATTCTAACATCATCAAAGACTTTGGTGTGTTATGTGTTGCTATGACTAGTCAACTAAAAAGCTATAATTATTTCCATGTATCAGTAAATGGATGGGATTTTGGAAAAAAAATTAATAAATCTGAGTTTTGGTATGGTGGTCTCTGAAGTGTCAATTTCAGTCTATGCTTCATAAAAACCACAAGTTGAGATTGAACAATCAGACAAAAACATCTGCTTAGTGAAGTTCTTCATCGTAATATATGAAAAATACTATTGAGCTTTTTCATCCCTGACTAATACGATAATGCTGGAGCATTGTTCTCACTTAAATCTTGCTTTCATCAAACAGTGTTTCAGCCTATTTCATTCCAGACAATTTAATTGAGTTCAGAGCTAACAGGAAGTATGATATCAACTGGAATATAGTAGTACTAAAAACTAATACTTCCTGTAACTACTGTGTCAAGGTACAATATTTATATGACACCTTGGAACAAATTTTATTGTACACTTTTAAAATATTGTAACACGTGACGCAGCCATTACTGGCCGTTTAAACCTACAGATTAGGACTAGAGCAGTGTTCCTCAACCTTTAGCCCTCTAATCATATGTGGTCTACAGCAAGACCACAATCGGTCCATCAGAGGGTTCTAGATAAGTCATTTTACTTACACTTCTTTGAAAAAAAAAAATATATCGTGTAATTTTTACTTAAAATTTCTTTCAATGTAATTTCTGTCCAAATTTTGGCAAGAAATTTACTTTATAGCAAACTATAAGTTAGGTTAAAGGGCACTTGGCCAGTAATTGGTATTAGGAGAGAAGTTCACTAACACCATGCAGTAGTGAACAGATAAAGACACATTACATGTCACAAACTTTCAGTGCCTCGGAATATATAAAAAATAAATAATTTTTAGCAATTTAGCAAGTTATACTCCAATAATTAGGAAACAAATTACTTGGAATTAAAATAGTTTATTTTTGTCATAGGCAATAAAAATGAGTCCAACAGAAAATGGGGATGGAGTGGCATCCACAGGAAATACTGAATTGGACGAGAGGATAGCAGAATGGTTCAAATGGAATAAGGTATTAAAATATTTTAATTTGTTACAATGTGTCATTTATTTTAAACATTTCTAACAATGCTAAGCTCTCCCTGGCTCAGAGTACTAGCTATGTTTGTAAATTCCAAAGTTAGGTTTCTGCCTTTAAGATAGTTCATGACTCTATTTCTAATAATTGAATTTTGGAATAATAGCAAACCACACTAACATGTTATGTGGCTAGCTAAACACCAAAACATTAACCTATTGATGGGTGTGCACAGCACATGCAGTGCACTAGCCCCAGATGAGTATGCATTTAGGCCGTAACTGACCCCTGGGGAGTAAAGAACATTTTTTAAGAATTACTACTAACTAATTACAACAAAGATACATTAAAAATTTGTTTTACATCATAAAAACTTGATTTTGTTTTTGCACAGTAGCATACAAAGCAAGAGTGTACACAGAGCGTAACGTTACAAGTTGAACTCTCGTAATTTGTTTCTTTCCTCCTTTTTTGATCGAGTAGTGTGTTTGTACACTTAGCATTGCCTGAAAAGTTTACACTTCTCTGATTTGGCTTGTGAGAGCAGCTTCAGAAAATGGCAACTTTGAAGGCGTTACGGGTCGTGTGTCACGCCTCCAGTCAGAAGCGTCAAAACTCTTACGTGTTAATACAACTCTCATAGTTGTACACACTGTAGTCATGTACCACTATATACAGAATCAGGTTCTGTAGGGTTTAAATTACTGGAAGAGTTCCAAAAACCAACACTAGACGTCGGAATAAATCAGTAAGAATATTCATTCACAATTTCACATTAACAACATGCAACAGCATGGTGTGTTGAGAACATATGGAATATACAAGGCATGTGAACTTGTCAATAAGTTAAGAAATAGCCCTTTCTGTCTGGTCTCCATTGTGATGACTGATTTGCATCTCAACATCATAATTGTCCTTGCAAATCCTACAATTTACCATAACCTCAATGTCTAGCCACTATCTTTTAAAGAATGTCATAACTACTTCCTTTGTATCAAAAATCTTTATTGCCTTTTTTAAAACTTAAAATGTGAACAAGAAAACATACAAATTGTATTTAATATTAGATAATTTACTCCACTTGATATAGTCAACAAGTGGTCTATAGAAACAAGAAGATTGTCCCCACATATGGATCCCATGAAGCCGGTTACTTGTACTATTTTCACAGGTAGCGCTAGTGGTCCCCCCTCTGTCTGTCTCATCATTCCCCTCTCTGTTTCTCTTCAGCACACAGTAATTAATAGCTGAGATAACATTAAGCAAAACAGTTATTTGAGCACTTATAAGAAACCATTTACCGTTAGAGACACGGGTCTATAGCATATGTTTTGCTTTGTTCTTTCTGTTTCTATAGTCAATGCTAACATACAAAATATACTTTATCTGCTGAGAATAACACACATTGGTATATATAAGTGGACAAGGAAATTTAAAAACCATTAATTCTATGTACTTGTTTCCTTTATATTTAATTAATCTGCTGTTTCAAAATATCTCGGTCGCCAAAACACTATAACTAATATTTAATTTGATTAAAAAATAACTTTAAATTTGTTACTTCTTTAAATTCACTTTGTATCTGATTGAAGAAATTAGGGTTCAGAGACGAGTAGTTTTTAAAGGTTAATTTATTTATTTAAGGTTTTGAAAATTTCATCTTGTGAAAATTTGATTTGCTTGTTGTTTAAATGGTATGTGATTTTCACCTCACAGGAATAATAAACAAATAAGTAAATGTAGAACAAGAATTATTTTGTTTTGTGACGAGATACTTCTCAAATAATTTACAGGCATGTATATGTAAAACCAATGAAAATATATAGCCGCTCTTTCTTCCTTTCTACCAAAGAATTCTTGTGTGATAAAAGCTTTATTTATTAAAAGATCATTAATTTTTTTCTTAAAACCATAAACTGCAATTTATAATAATAACATGTTTTTATTTCATATAAATATTAAAAAGGATTTTTATCACTTCTATTTGGTCTATTTTTTTGGATTGTTGGCCGTAGGTAAGGGGCAGTGGTTTGCCACGCAGCTGATCCGGGTTTGATTCCCAATGAGATCATAGTAGTTTTTGCCCTGCCACTCCCGTGGTTCGGTCACGTTAAGCCATTGGTCCCCAGGCTAAATGTTAGAGAGGGCTTCTTAGCCCTATCTTTGCCTGGTAAAAAAGAACATTTTTCAACTTATAACTTTAATTTTGATGACACACAAAAAGACATTTTCCTTTGCATGCACATTACATCTTTGCCTCACCCTATCTGGTTATGCATCGAACGCATCAAACACTGGAGTATATACAATAAATGTATTTCAAAAGTTCCTAAGTCCCTAAAGTGCTTCAGCTTACCAACTCTATGTGTATGAATAAAGATGCCTTTAATCTGATTTTCTTTTCAACTAACATGTCACTAGAACATCATAATTCTTAGCAGTAACATTTGACTTCAGTATGCAATTTTTATTTTATTACCTATCATCTGAGGTTAATTAACAATTGCATTGTCTTTCAACTCTCTTATCTATCTTTTATCTGTCAGTGATAGGCTCTGTGCTTGGTCCTGCTTAACTCTCAATCTTCAACTTTTTCCAAACGCTGGAGTTTTTTAGACAATTTGCAGGCTTTTTCTAAAGTATATAAAAATTATAAAAGTATTGCAAACCTATTTATTTTTTGTATTATTTTGTTCATAATAAAATAGACTACCTACTGTTATCATTGTTTTTATCTGTAATTTTTTTAGTTTGGGGCTTTTTAGTCTTTTTGGTAATTTTATGAATTTTTTTGTATTCTACTTTTGGTATTGGATTTTTTGACTACTATATATCACTATTCTTAATCTAGCTCTATATTGTATTATATACACATGTCAATTAATTCTTTAGTCTTTGTTAAAATCGTGTACTGTCGTTAAAATAAATAAATAAACAATAAGCAAGGGTAGACAACTACCCCGTAGCGAACACGGGTAATCAGCTAGTAATATGTATATTTACAATTCTTAAAGAGAGCCTAAATACTTGAAATTCAATCTAGTTTTAGGAAATATAATACAGGTCTTATATAATACCTAGAAATTAAATATTTAATGAAACTAAAACTGCGTACAGTACACTAACCTAAAAATATGTTACCATGGTAACAGATTTCTTTATAAATTTAACAAAAATTTTCTATAAAACTAGAGAGTTATAGTAAGTACTAAAATAACCACAAAAACATACTTTACAAAATAAATATAAATGTGTAATGGTGTGTAATGTGTAATAATAGGTCATACAAAAATATAAGTAACGTTTTACTTACATATCTATACCAATCTCATGGTTATAAACATGTACGAGGGTCATCTAGAAAGTAAAGAACGTTTTGGTATAAAAAATTAAAAACGAAAGATAACAACACAGAACTTTATTTACATACTTACAGTAACCTAGCCTACTTCTCAATGTAGTTGCCTTGGTTGTCAAGGCATTTATTGTACCGAGGAATCAGTTTTTCAATGCCGTTGTTATACTCTTCAGCCGCCAAAGATCTGAGCCAGGATGTCACTTCTTCTTTCAGTTCTTCATCGTTTACAAACTGCTTCCCACCCAAGAATGTTGTCAGTTTCGGGAACAGATGGTAATCTGAAGGCACGAGGTCCGGACTATAGAGAGGGTGTCCAAAAATTTCCCACTTTAGACCTTGAAGTTCTTGCTGGGTTCGTACCGATGCATGGGGCCGAGCATTGTCGTGGATCAAAAACACTTTTTTGACAACATGCCTCATTTTTTGTTCTGTATTGCACGTCTGAGTCTTTGAAGGATTTCGCAATAGGCGTATGAATTTATTGTTTCTCCCCTTGGCAAAAACTTGACATGGATTAAACCTTTGCGGTCCCATAAAACAGTTGCCATCAATTTTCTTGTGTTCAGATTTGGTTTTTCTTTTACGGGTTTTGAGGTTGAGTTTGAATGATGCCACCCCATGGATTGCCGCTTTGTTTCTGGAGTTTTGTACGAAACCCAAGTTTCATCTCAGGTCACAATACGATCGAGAAATCGTTCACCATCACTATCATATCGGGTAAGAAGTTCAAGGGCTACTCCCATTCGTTTAGTCTTGTGGACTTCTGCGAGAAACTTTGGAACCCAACAAGCGCACATTTTTGTATACCCAAGTTGTTCAGACACTCATGTAAGAGGGATCGAGAGAAAAAAACGTCTGGAATAGCGTCTTTTAAAGTGGTTAAAGTGAATCGCTGGTTTTCCACAGTGGTTAAAATGAATTTTGTAGTCAACTTTTTTCTTCAATTCCTCAGTCACAAGTGATGGCCTCCCAATCCGTTCTTCATCGTGCATATTGGTTCTTCCTTGGTTGAACTAATGCAAAATTTTCCTCACTGAAGATTTGTTCATTACATTCTTACCATAAACAGTGTTTATTTGCCTAAAAATTTTCGATGGGCCCGAACATTTTGAGCATTCAAAAACCGAATGACACTGCACACTTCGCATTTGGCAGGATTTTCAATGCGTGCCGCCATTTTGAAAGTTTACAGAGCAAAGACGCGTGACCGCATAGGAACGAAACTCGGCTCACACTTACAAGACAGCCAGAGGTAACTAGCGTGCACGCAGTCGCAGTGGTGGGGGGATCAGGGCCGCACGTGATGCACAATCGTTCTTTACTTTCTGGACGACCCTCATAGAATAGCCTAATTCAGCAAGCATACAATTACAATACAATCTTATATCTATATAAGTCAAATTGACTCACTCACTCATCACGAATTCTCAATAACTATAGCACCTACAATGCTGAAATTTGGTATGTGAGTTACTTTTAGGTCGTAGGTGCTTGCTAAGAAACGGTTTTAAGATATTTTATTCCTTTTTATAATAATTTAGAAAATAAAAATTGCCATTTACACAATCTTTGTATTATAAATGTAATCAAATACCATCTGTAATATAAAACACATGAGTTTACTATTACTAAAATTAAAATCATAAATATAATAAAGGAAATTTTCTAAATGCAGGTTGATGTGAATTAAATTTTAGTAATCATCTGTAAAGTTATTATATTATGTTACCTACAGCTGAGATTTGAATGTTGTTGTGAATGTGCAAGGTTTTTGTTTGGTTATTTTCCGGAAAGTGTAGTATCAGTATGATGTTTGTTTTTAGAATTAAAACTTTGAACAAAAACTGTTTAATGAGTGAAGAAATAGTTTCCATTAATGGAGTACAGGTTCCGCATCGATTGGTTAAGATGCCCGGTGACGGCGCTTACCTATTCTTTTCGTTGGCATTTCTGATCTACAGGGATTTATCAAGGTCTGCACAAATACGGGCCGACATTGTAAATCATGTATCTATAAATTGGCAGAGGCTACAGGAATTCACTGAGGATGCATCTGGAGTCCCATATATTAACAGACTGGAGTACATTGTCTGAAATGTCCCGGCCATACACCTTTGGAAATACTTGCGAGCTTAAGGCGGCTGGGGAGATATTCCCATTTAAGTTAGAGGTATTCCAAAATGGCATCCTTCGTGCTGAATTTGGGGAGGCCCATTCAAGGAATCAACCGAGTTCGGTTCACGGGGCATCACAGACGTGGCCACTATGACGTTTTTGATTCCATTGGCACAACAGTCCGACAATGGAATTGGTCATCAACAACCGACCATCAATGAATCTAATTGAATGTAATCCGAATTCTTCGTGCTTTGTGCCACAGCCCGACGAAACTTTTACATCTTCAACACCTGTTACAGGGCGAAGAGGACAAAAACGTAGAAAAAGATTTTCAAATTCAATAAGATCAAAACAATTAAAGGAAGCTAATAAAAATTATGTAAAAAAGAACCCTATTGTAAATAGAAAGTCAGTTAAAAATTATGTAGCTAATAACCCTGATATAAATAGAAAGGCAGCTGAAAAGTATGCAGCTAATAATCCCGATGTACACAGAAAGGCAGTTGAAAAGTATGCAGCTAAGCCTTGGACTAATAAGTCAATGAGCGGGTTTGAATATGACCTTCAGACTAATTATTCTAACGACAAGGTTGTTTACTCTCGGATCTAGATCTCCCTGTGTATGGTGCTCTGCGCTTAAGTGGAACGATGAGGCACCTGGAATGTGCTGCAAAAACGGAAAAGTCCAGCTCCCGTCCGTTGAGCCCTACCCTGAGCCCTTACACAGTCTCCTCACTCATCAGCATCCAATGGGGGAGTATTTTCTTTCTTCTGCCCGAAAATACAATGGATGCTTCCAAATGACATCATTTGGAGGCAAAGATGTAAAGGAAGGTAACTTTATGCCAACATTTAAGGTGCAAGGGCAGGTATACCACAGAATAGGGTGCCTGTTGCCAGAACCTCATCAGAAGCCATCATTTCTCCAGATTTATTTTGTTGGTGATGATGACACCGAGAGAGACATACGCTGTGGTATATACAATGGTGTCAATGCTGAACTGGTAACCCAACTGCAAAAACTGCTCCATGAACACAACAAATATATACTGAATTTTAAAGTTGCAGTGATTCTATTCCTCAGGACCAGAAGGATTTCCAAGTGTTAATTAAAGCCGATAAAAAGCCTTCTGGAGAGCACAGAGGTCGATATAATGCCCCCATGAATAGAGAAATTGCAGTTGTCATTGTTGGCCAAAACTTCGAGAAGAGAGACATTGTTATCAAAAGCAGAGACAACAGTTTGATGCGGATCAGCGAGACGCACCGTGCCTATGACGCTCGCCAATACCCTTTGATATTCTGCCGTGGAGAAGATGGATATCAAATCAATATACCCCAGCATGATCCGAAGACCAAGGCTCCTCTCAAGAAGACCGTATCTGCGGCTGACTTTTACAGCTACAGTATAATGGAGCGTAATGGGCAGCAATGCTACATACTGTTGTTCCGTAACCTCTTCAACCAATTTCTGGTAGACATGTATGCAAAGATCGAGACTGAAAGACTTAATTGGATTCGTTTTAATCAAAAAAAGTTAAGAAGTGATGAGTATGTGCACCTAAAGGATGCCATGACAAAAACGGATGTACAGTTATCAGATCTTGGCAAGATGATTGTCCTGCCATCATCTTTCACTGGAGGTGCCCGCTATATGCATGAGCGAACACAAGATGCTATGACATATGTGCGCCATTTCGGGCGGCCAGACTTGTTTATTACATTTACCTGTAATCCAAAATGGCCAGACATCGTAAATGTATTGAGACAAGGACAACAGTCTCACCACAGACATGACATAATAGCAAGGGTCTTTCATATTAAGGTGAAGCAAATGATTAAGCTCCTTACTAAAGGTTGCATCTTCGGCGTTACCAGGTGTCACATGTACACAATTGAATGGCAAAAACGAGGACTACCCCATGTTCATATCCTACTGTGGCTGGTAGAAAAAATAAGGCCTAATAAAATAGATAAAATAATAAGAGCCGAAATACCTGATCCCAATTTAGATCCAACCCTCCATGATATTGTCAAGACAACAATGATTCACGGCCCATGTGGACTTCTCAACAGGACCTCACCTTGCATGATTGATGGAGCCTGCTCTAAGAAATACCCCCGACCACTTTTGAAGGAAACTCAATCTGGTGAGGATGGCTATCCCCTTTATCACAGGCGGTCCCCGGCAGATGGTGGTTTCACCGTTAACATAAGGGGTATTGATCTCGACAATCGGTGGGTGGTGCCATACAATCCTGTCCTGTCTCGGACCTTCACGGCACACATTAATGTTGAGTACTGTAATTCAGTTCAATCAATTAAATACATTTGCAAGTACGTCAATAAAGGCTCTGACCAGGCAGCGTTCACCGTGGAAGATCTGGATGAGGTGGCGAAGTACGAGGCAGGACGATACATCAGCAGCTCTGAGGCAGCCTGGCGCATTCTCTGTTTCCCTATACAGGAGAGGTTTCCGCCTGTTATGCGCCTGGTCCGCCTGTACATCTAGAAAACGGTCAGAGAGTTTATTTTACTACGGACAATCTCCTTCAGAAAATAAATAATCCTCCAAATACAACACTTCTGGCCTTCTTTGACTTATGCAAAGTTGATGCCTTTACAAAAACCCTTTTGTATGTGGAAGTCCCAAATTATTACCTATGGAAAAACAACAATTTCTGCAGGAGGAAACAAGGTAAGCCTGTGTCGGGTTATCCGGGGGTGAAGAGAGATCAAGTTTTGGGCAGAGTATACACTGTTCATCTGGGAAATACTGAGTGCTACTATTTACGCCTCCTATTACATAAAGTACGTGGCCCCACATCATTTATTTCCCTTAAAACTGTGGAAGGAGTAGTATATCCAACATTTCAGGCAACATGTAAAGCACTCGGTTTGCTGGAAGACGATGGTCACTGGGACCGTACTCTCGAAGAAGCCTCCATTTCTGACTCTCCAACCAAAATCCGAGAATTGTTTACCATCATGCTGGTTTTCTGCCAAGTAGGAGATCCTACAAAATTGTGGCAGAAATATCGAGACACACTTGCAGAAGACATTAAATGGCAAATGGCGAGAGATGGCGGAAATACACAATTGATAAGTGACATTATTTACAATAAATGTCTTACACTTCTTGAGGATATTATTATAACCATGTCGGGTAAAACACTCTCACAATGTGGACTTCCATTACCTTCCCGAGAGCCAACAACTGTTGTTAATAACCGTATGTACTTGAATGAACTTTGTTATGATAACGCACATATGTCTCAAGCACTTGCTGTAAATGTTCCAAAATTAAATAAAGAACAGAGGGAAGCATACAATTTAATCATTCACAGCATTTCTTCTGATTCCGGTCAGTTTTTCTTTCTCGACGCTCCTGGTGGTACTGGAAAAACATTCTTAATAAATCTATTACTGGCCAGAATTAGGATCCAAAGGGACATTGCCATTACCGTTGCTTCGTCAGGCATTGCAGCTACGTTGATTGAAGGAGGGCGGACAGCACACTCTACTTTCAAGTTGACTCTAAATCTTAATCATGCTGAGTCACCACAATGCAACATCTCCAAGCAGAGTGACATGGCACATGTGCTCCGAGAAGCAAAATTTATCGTGTGGGATGAATGCACCATGGCTCATAAGGGAGGCATTGAGGCTCTAAACATGACGCTACAAGATATTAAATCATGCAACCGCCTAATGGGTGGAGTTACAGTGCTTTTGTCAGGTGACTTCAGACAGACCTTACCTGTTGTGCCAAGAGGAACACGTGCAGATGAAGTAAATGACTGTCTTAAATCATCTTTCTTATGGCCTAATATCAAAGTGCTGTCCTTGAAAGTTAACATGAGAGTTCACCTACACAGTGACTTGAAGGCAGAGGCATTTTCAAGTTTATTGCTTCAAATTGGCGACGGCCTGTTCTTGGAAGATGAGGGAAGAATAACTATTCCTGACAACCTCTGCATTGTGGTAGGAGACCTGATTAGTTTGACAGACAGAATATACCCTAACATTAATCTAGCGGGAGTGAATTGTGTTTCGTGGCTTAAAGAAAGAGCAATTCTTACTCCAACTAATGAGTCAGCCAACGACATAAACAACTTTATGTTGGAAAAGCTGCCAACTAAGGTTGTAACGTATGAATCTGTTGACTCTGTTTTGGACGCTGAAGATGCCGTTAATTACCCTGTAGAGTTCTTGCATACTCTAGAACCACCTAGAATACCACCACACATTCTCAGCCTCAAAATAGGATCTCCAATAATTCTGTTGCGCATCTTAAACCCTCCAAAACTGTGTAACGGTACCAGGCTTCAAGTGAAGACTCTACACAAACATATCATTGAAGCCACGATTTTCACAGGCATTAGTCAAGGAGAAACTGTCTTCATCCCCCGGATCCCTCTCATCCCATCAGATTACCACTTTGAGTTCAAACGTCTGCAGTTTCCCGTCAAGTTGTGCTATGCAGTGACTAAAAATAAAGCACAGGGACAGAGTTTGAAACTGGCTGGTGTGGATCTCAGAAATGATTGTTTCTCTCATGGACAGCTTTATGTCGCGTGTTCTAGGGTTAGTTCCCCTGACAACCTGGTCATCCTTCAGCCATGCGGCAAAACCAAGAATGTTGTGTACAGGGAAGTTCTAAACACCTAATCTGAGGAAACAATTTATAAACTTATAATATTCAGAACATCATTGTTGACACTTTTCTGATTCTATGATTTTGTATTATATGCTCTTAATTTATGCTATTTGATTATATACTATGTGTTTTGTAAGCCTACATAAATTCAGTAACAAAGTAATTTACTACTATTCTCCGTTGCGAAGCACGGGTACCAGCTAGTATCACTATAAAACAGCAATACAAATATGACAAATTACTAGACACTTGTTGTAGAACAACTCTATACATTATAATTATATTACAATTATTAAATTTTATATATTTTAATAGTTGTATTCTTTAACTTTTTGCCCTATTGGTCACTTTGGTTTTGAGACCAGTAGGGCAAAAGAGGCAATAAAATAGCTGTCGAGTGCCAAGATTGTTGCTCTCTATTTTGTTTCCATTACTTCCCATCGTCATATCAATAAACGAATTACACCATTTAATTCATTGACTATTTATGATTTCATTGATTTACTATTCATTGTGATTACTTGAAATAGTCCTCTTTAACAAACGATTTAGTCAACTGATGTAAATTTGACGAAATTTAGCCATCAGGTGTTGTGGTTATAATTTATTGACCCTCAATACTATTGAGTATATACATTCATTCGGGATCACCACTGAAGTGTATAAGTGGGTAGGTGGGTCAATAGCTACATACGTGTATGGCTGGGTCAATATCACTGTACATGTATAAATATGTTATTAAAATGTTTTTCCCATTTCTACTTATGAATTTTGCTTCTAATGGCAGTTTTTGGAAACTTCTGTATTCTACCATTACTGATTTGCATTTTTTATTATTTTTTTATTTTAATATTCTTTTATCAGCCACTAATCCCGTCACCACCCACTTGTACACGTGGTGACGGATCACTTTGTTATTTAAAGAAATTCAACACAACAACTGGTATCAAGTCTTGTGGCCAGATTCCCAAACTGATGTTCTTACACCTTCATGTGGTTTAAATCATTTTATTTTATTTCCAACGGCAACACCATTTACATAGTATGTTGAATAATTGTACAGACATTCAAGATGGCTTAATACATGCAAATAAAGAATGATATACATGTAGTTATAGAACATTCATAACCAATTAGTGCAATGTTAACCAACAATGAATAAAAATATCAAAATGAACAATACCACCAAATCATAAAAGATAAACAGAGATATACAAACTGATTATGTGGCCCTTTAAAGGCGCCACCAAAATGGATACCATGCATTAAACTATGTGTTGAAGTTCAACTCCGAGGAATATGTTGACCTCTTTCATAAATGATATGCTGAACAGGGAGAAAAAGTCAACACTTGAAGCAGCATCAGCAGCAGCCCTCATAAGCCTCGAGATACTGATTTTAACACAGTAATTTTAGAAACATTACCCACCCTTTCAGATTCCGGAATATCTAATGTCGGGATAGAAACTATGCATAAGAGGAAAATTTAGAACCTTCAGAGGTCCACCTTCACTTCTTTTTATTTTGTTAAATTTTTTCTTTCTTTATTATTATTATTTTTTTATTATTAATGAGTGTTACCATGTTTTTATTTTTTATTAAAAAACAGCTAGGACTTTTATTTAAATCTTGTAATTACTTAGCTTACTTAGAGCTCTCTATTTCTAACTGTCCTTAATTTCCTCTAAAATTGGATTCAAAATCCTAGCCCATTTTTCTTTTGTAATAATAATAATACTTGAAATAAAAGAAACAAGAAAGCTGCATTCAAACTTACTTATTGTAATGATTCATTTACACATGTTTTTTTTTTATAGAATGAAGATCAGAACAGTGAGATTGTTGATTTACTGGCCAACAGTGACATCCCCAGACTGTCCAAACTGTTCCTGGACAGGATGCAGTTTGGTACTGCAGGTCTTAGAGGTCGCATGGGTCCAGGGTTCTCACAGATAAATGATCTTGTCATCATACAAACAGCACAGGGTTTGCTGAAGTATTTGCAGGATAAACATAAAGATCTCAACACCAGAGGGATTGTAGTGGGGTTTGATGGCCGTCACAATAGTAGAAGGTGATTGAACTCTAAATATATTAGTATATATAATCTAAATTTATATTTTTTATTTCGTAATTTAGTTAATTGGCTATTCATTCATTACTAATCATTACTAAGATGTCGATCATAGAGATATATGAGGGGTAAATTAGTGTGATGAATGTAGATGAACGAGTTTAGTCATTGTTACAAACTAAGGTTCAGGTACCGTAGTTGGTTCAATCCCAGCTTCATGTGCTAAAGGTTCTCAGTTCGATCCCAATCAGAGTCAATACATTTTGAGAAGGATCAGCTGATAATCACCGGCTGTTCATTTGTCATTGGGCTATTAATTAATGACACTTTCTAAGGAATAAGTCCGCCTTAGTTTGTAACAATGACTACATTCACTCATCTACACTCATCACACTCATTCGAAATCCATATTCGCCCATATCTTGACGATCGACGTCTTACAAATAAATAAAACTGTTCCTTAGAAAAAGCTATTTATTAATAACCCAATAGCCAAGGAAACTAAGTGATCTACAGATTCACGTGAAATTCGAAACACATGGTATTGGTATAATTTTCAGCCATTTGATAAGCCTCACACTCACTTTTATTCCTTACTGAACATCCGAATCCTGACTATCACCTAGATAGGATTCCTTACAGAGGCGGACTAAGGATGTGATTTTGAGGGGGGCGGTTGTAGTACCGAAGGGTCTGGGATGGGGTGGGGGTTATTAATAACATCAGAATGTTCTTGCTGCATAATGTACAATATCTTGACAATTTGAGCATAAGAATCCAACAGTTGAAATAACCTTTGAATTTCAAGTTCGGAAATATTTTCTTGTGCAAAGTGGTTATTGGTTTACTGTGAAAATATACATAAAGACAGTTAAACAGACTTAAATAATTTTTTTATCGAAAAAAGCTGTTTTCTATCTCTAAAAAGACCATAACATCCCATAAATAATTTTTAGCATTGACCAATCCATAGTTCTGAGCATGTGGTTCGACGGTTCGAGCATGCACATCAATGCACTTCCCTCTCCAACAACAGTGGTACATTCATGTTAAAAAATAGACATCTCGGTCATGGTACCTAGAAAATACTCCCACATGATTGGTTGCTTTAGTTACCAGTGCTTTAAAGAATATTCAAACCAGCTGATATTTTGTCCATATGACGTCACAGTCTACTGCCACAGAATAAAACACACGTAGCGACACTCTGTTACAATATTTACAACCAGGATAGCACTAGCGCTTGTAGTGACGGAAGTGAGAAGCGCATATTACTGTATTGTTTACATTGGCAGCTGTTACTATACCAAATATTCTGTCATGACCCTTTTTCTATTGATATTATTCCACTTATTTGCAATACACAGTTAAAATAACAGTTTTGGGGTGTAATGTGTGCTCCTGCTATTAGGAGCGCTAGTGTCACATCACTAGTAGTCCCATACACAGCAATGCAATGGGAGTGTCGCTACTGGGTGTTTTATACTGTGCTGCTGCACAGCCTCATCGTGATAACTACTGTATTTTCTAATTAGCGTTTCTCGGATAGAACAAAATCAAGTGTTTTTTGTTTTCTTTTAAAAATATGTTTTCATTATTTAATGAATGTTTACATTTTTATCGTGGCATTTAACTAAATAAGTTTTTGTAAAATCACAATATTATAAAAGAAGCACTATTATTTTAATTATTATGGTTATTGTTATTACTACCTCAATCTTTGTTCTAGTTTTTATATCTTTCATTTCAATAACACAAGCACCATCGAGCAAACTATATAAACATAGCTGCCGACCTAAATAAGATTTTGAACAGACTGTACACAGTAGATGTA
Source organism: Stictocephala bisonia (assembly GCA_035578905.1). Lineage (NCBI taxonomy): Eukaryota > Metazoa > Arthropoda > Insecta > Hemiptera > Membracidae > Stictocephala > Stictocephala bisonia. The sequence continues at coordinate 32,305 of JAQJVL010003553.1, read as the reverse complement.
GGAGAAATATGGTGGGAGATATTCATTATCTTGGTTGCACCACCTCTCCTACATGCCTACTACATGGCCCGGTCTGTACTAGAACTAAAATAACATGTGTGATTGTATTTAGTACTGTAGCCGTGTTCTTAAGAAATTTTACTTGTAGGCCTACTGGATAAAAGCGTAGTTATCATGTGGCATTAAGAGTATTGTTTATAAATAACAGAAATGTAAACACTGAAAATAACATTGGATTAGTTAACCTCAAAAAACCAAGTCAATAACTTTTACTGATAGCAAAATATCTAGTAATAATAATAGGATTGCAATAAACAAACGGGGGTTCTACAAACATGTTTCGTTTTTGCTATTTTAAATGTAACTAAACTGTATCTTTTAATAACTGTTAAAGACCTTTAAATAATTATAAGTATTTTTTTACCTTTAATACAGATCCGTATAGAAACTCTAATACTTAAATGTTGTTAACTAAGTACGATAAAAAAAAAAAAAATTATGCTTCCTTGTTTCCTTCATCATACCAAATTTGTTTATCGCTTTTTCTTCATCCCATTTTATATATTATAGATGTAAAACATCACCAGTTCATTAAGCCTACTTTCACCACATTTAGATCTTTGATGTGTTTTGAGAGTTCGAAGGGTGGAGAAAGATCTTTCAGCACTGGCTATACTGACGGGCAAAGTTAACATAATCTGCGTGGCGCGTTGCGGTGGTAGCAATGGTCTTTCTATCACTTATGTCATTAATACTACTTAATTCTTATTGTATATTCTAATAATATTGGTATCTTTCTAAAAAGATTGAAATTAGGTACTACAAACTAATCAAATATATTTTAGTTTTTATTATTACAAAAAAAATTTGAACCATCTTAGCGGACGGGGGTGGAGGTTGCCCTCCCCCTTTAATCCACCCCTGATTCCTTACCATGCCAGACTTCTCTATTAGTGTCCATGCAAGCATTGAGCAGATTCCTAGTCAGTGTTAAGAGTACTGAGCATAGAACTTATCACCTTCAAAATCCATAGCAGTGTGTCCCTGAGAGCTACGCTACAGCACTGCACCATTGGTGCCGATAAGGTTTTCACCTATACACTGGTAAAAACCAAGTGGTAAAGGCAGTCAGAAATGTGCCCCTCAGCAGCATAGTGAAAAGCGCCCTTCTAGTCTAGTATCTCTCCCTCCCCCTCTTCTAACCTACCCTATCGTTCAATAGCCTACTTGCCGATAAGGTTTTCACCTATACATTGGTAAAAACCAAGTGGTAAAGGCAGACAGAAAGGTACTCTTCAGCAGCATAGTGAAAGGCGCCCTAGTGATCAGTCTTGGGTCCGTTTCTCTTCCTTGTTCAGATAAATGATTTGCCTGCTAATGTTCAATGTGAGTCTGTAGTTTTTGCTGATGACACAACCTTCTCATGTCAAAATAATGATTTTCAAGCACCTTCAAATGATATGAATTCTGTAATTAGCAAGGGATCATGCAGGTTTCAAGGAAATGGGCTCATGCTTAATGACTCAAAAACTCAATCAATACTTTTCACTTTAAGTAGATCCCTAGATGGATCAGCTTTGGAGTCTCTCAATTCAAATGTAAAATTGCTAGGTATATTTTTAGATTCCAAGCCATCTTGGAGTACTCACATTGAAAATGTCTGTGCCAGACTCACAAGAGTTGTTAAAGAATTTAAGAAGTTTAGTGCCTAAAGAATATTTAAAAAATGCTTATTATGCCTTTTTCAATATTGTAGATATTCAGAGAGTTCTGATTCTACAACAAATCAGTTAGAGTTTTAACAAGTTCCTCATATAAGGCTCACTGTGTAGACCATTTTCCCAGAATGAACGTATCATGACTGTGATCAATTTGTATGTATATCTATGCTTATGAAAGGTTAAAATAATATAAGTAATCTCCCTTTGAGAAAAGAAATACATAAGATATTCAACTAGGTCAAACCACATGCTTGATATTCCTCATGCAAGGTTAACGAAAACTCATAACTCTTTTATTTCAATGACCATGAAACTGTTTAATAAATTACCAATAAATGCACATTATATAACTGAAAACAGATTCAAGAGTGTAGTTTATAATTGGTTAATAGAAAGGCCTTTTTATTCTGTTTTTAAGTTTAGCTACTGTTGATATTGTCTTTTAAATAATTTTAACTTGTTATCTGTTAATATTTTATCACTGTTAGCCACTCACATAATTAATTATTTGATCCTTTCATGTAAATAGGAACAGTATGTTTTTTTTTAATTTGACTCATATTATTTTGTAGGATAAAAAATGGTAAATTGTAATCTACATGAATTGTGGAATTTTACATTTATGCTTATCTCAACGTAGAACTACTTCTATGTAGAATAAAATTTATTGACATAGTCTATTGCATGTTTTTTGTCAAGTGATGAATAAAGATCTTGATTCTAGTCTAGTAGCTCTGCTCTCCTTCTTCTAACCTACCGTATTGATCTATAGCCTACTTCCTCATCAGGATGCATATTTACTGACATTATTGCAAAGTAAGCAGACAAATAGTTCTACAAGACAACCTTTCTCTGAGAAGCACTGTAGATTCTCTATGAAGGAATGGAACACTTTAAAACTGTAGTATTTAAGAACAAGATTTGTTAATGAATACTGGTCATAGACTGGCCTAGGTTGGTTGGCAGGGGTGACATAACACAGAGTGGTTGTGGCATTCAGGTGTCACAAATCACTATACTGGCAGGTGCTATCATTGAGCGTGCAGTAAAGAGGTCTGCGAGGGTGACACAACACAAGTAACTGTCGCTAGTAACTCAGACGTTACACATATGATGAGTAAAATTTCAGTCTTCATATACGCAGAAATTTTCTTTAAGTCTCACTGTAGACAGCTTCGATCAGAATAATTCCTGTCAAGCGTTCCCTGATTTTATAAGATAACAAAAATTCCTACATGATAAAATACAACATTAAAAATATGCAGCATACTTACTATAATGTCTGTATAAGCAAGACTAATTCACTGTGGAATGGTTTTATGTACAGTTTTGAAGCACTTGCGATGCGTGTGAATACACTTTGTTAACTGTTTAGTAAGCAGTTTAGTCTCAGTTTTGCAGGCATTATTCCAAACAAGGAAGAAGATTGTGGTTTTTTACTTTCTCACGAGCCTTTGTATATGTAATAATTTTATACGGCATCATAATGAAAATCATAATATTCATTGTTTAAATGTCAACCAGTGATACTTGGTTGACTATAATACTTTTTCTAATATGTCTTTATTTTATCACTCTACATTTTGTTTTATTAAATCGCAGAAACTTTATTTTTCGATATTCCTTCTGTCATATTTGCTAGTTAGAGAATTGAAAACAATAATATTTGACTAGGTGTACAGGAGTAAGGCATTAAAAAATTCCAGCCTGAAATGTAGCATAGTCTATGAATGCATGACTTTACATTTATTTAATAAGACTGGGATTAAAGTGGTAACAACCTGGCTAGAGAAGGGGTTAAAAACATCATAACATATTGCTTGTGATGCATTTGCCTAAAAAAAGCATGTATCACATGTTTTAGCCAACATGTCTACAAAACAAAAATGAATGCCTAATTAGGCGAGGGGAACTGTGTCTTAGTTAGGAATCTCTCCGCACTAAAAGCCATACTCGTATATATATTGTGTGACTTTCAAAGCCATCTATCAAACTAATGACAATTTAAAAACATATCAATAACTAATGTCTAAATAAAATAAAATCTGAAGTACAAAGTACTTTTGTCTTAGAGTTTAAATATCGATCTCCTGTCACAGAGCCAAATCCAAGTTATGTAACCATTCAACACTTGCTTCATCGATTGAATGAAGACCAGCTAATCCCCCCCCCTGAAAAGAACGCAATAGGCACTCATTAACTTTGTAATACATAGTTTGAACTTTGAATCTGCAATCACACATTAGATCATTTGTGATTCCCCACTTATTGTAATAAATTTGTGTTGTGTGTCGTTTATTTCCAATAGTTTCCCACACCCCTGTGAAAATGACCCGTGCGAAAAAATAGCTAGGTATATGGGGATTTATTGTATTAAATTATATATAGAAAACAAAACCTCCTTATATACCATTTTCAAATTCAACTTCAATGTGAATATGTTTAATATTGAGAAAAATATTTCTGCAGGTTCGCAGAGCTGACAGCAGCAGTATTCCAGCAGGCTGGTGTGGCTGTGAACCTGTTCGCCAAGGTTTGTCCAACACCATTTGTACCGTTTGCAGTAACTCACTGCAATCATGTAGTCGGAGTTATGGTAACTGCTTCACACAACCCCAAGGAAGACAATGGCTACAAGGTCTATGGGCATTTGGGCACTCAGGTCAGTAGCGTAGTTGGGTAAAGACCTTGATAAGCTAAAGGTTCTCAGTTTGATCTCTATCAGAGTTATATCAAATTTTGATAGGAATCATTTGATAACCGGCTAAGTCTTTAGTTATTAAAATTAACTACATTCACTCATCTATACTCATTCAAAATCCATATCTTAGCATCTTAAAAATAAATAAATAAAACTATACTTCCTTCTATTTTAATTATAATAAACTAATCCTTATTTAATATACAGTAAATTTACATACATTTTATTATATACAGACAGACCTGCTATGAAAATCCAGTAATATAGTTACTGCTACTTTTGCCATTGCTTCTTGTCTTGCCATTTATGTATCTTTTCTGTCTGGTTCTGCCCACTCTCTCTTTCCACTTACATCTTGATCTTCCCCTTTACTATTTGTTATTGGTCTCCAGTTCTATACCCTTAGTGTTATTCTCACCTACCTTCCTTTTCATGTCACAATACCAGTGTTATTGTTCTTCTCTACATTATCAATTATTTTGGTTTTAATATCCATCTTTCTTTTATCCAAGCAGTGGGATCTCAATCTTCAAGTGTTACCCTACATGTCCTCTAATATCATTTATTTGAGACCTGTAACACTATTACAATAATATTTCACTTTGATCAGGGTAATACAGTAATATTTCACCATAACATTCAGACATGATCTTGGGCCTTCCTTATAGTTTTTTTAAAATGAGAATGTGAATATAATTTCTTTAAAACCTACAAATTATCTTTCAGGTATACTTCAAGGATTGGTTAATTTATGTAAGCACAATGCTAAAAGATAATTTAAGAAAACAATACAACTTAAAGCTTGTGTTAAGAGTAAAGAAATAACATCTCAAACTGCCAAATAAGTTGATACTTTTTTAGTTTATGTACAGCCTGCGAGTCTGTGTAAAATGGAATTAGTAATTTACTAAAAGATAAGTTTTATAGTAAAAAAAGGGGAGAGCAGCATATCTGATGAAATGTTAAACTAGAGACAGGCACATACACAGCACAAAGGACTGAAAGTTTGTGAAATTTTTTTAGGGAACTGCCAGTAGCCTTGAGACTGAAGAAGGGCCGGAGGACCCAAATATTTTTTTAACTCTGTTCTTATTGTTGTGCATGTGTCTGAATCCAGTTTACTGTTTGACCAGGTATAATCTTCTCCTCTCCTTTTTCATAAAAATCCTATTTCTAGTGCCTTAAAATAATAACAAGTAAAGATAAGTACAAAAGTAAATTAATGACGTTTAGATAATTTCACCCGTGGACAAGGACATTCAAAAGCACATTCTGAAGAACCTAGAGCCTCAGATCAGTTGGGACGTGACGCTGTCTGCAGACACGGAGGACCAGACTCAGCTGGAGGCCGCGGCAGATGCTTACTACAAACTGCTTGAGGCTGGAGTGTACAATGCCAGTGGCAATGCTGAGTGCCCTCTCAACGTCACCTACACTGCGATGCATGGAGTGGGCTATCCCTACATCCTCAGGGCCTTTCAAGTGGCCAACTTCAAGGTATGAAACATTGACATAGAGATTCCATATTTATTATTCTTATTTTAGTAGTAGCCCAATCCTGCCTCACTTTGCTATGGCTTAGTCTGATATTAACTTTTAGGTATTCATTGACTTTAATTGTTAGAAAAATAAAGGTTAACTGTTTACTTGATTTTATCTTAACCCATGAGAGGTCGCGTAACCAAAACCGCGGCGGTAGCTCGCAAGAGAGCGCCGCGCTCACCTGTGTTATTTCACAGAATAACGCATTTGTTACATTTTAAATATACAAACACTACTTCCGTAAGTATTTTTAATAGGGTTTGAAATAAAATACAATGTATTTTACATAAAATTAAATAGCACAATATAATATTAATAAAATAATTAATATAATATTTAATAACTTACAATTTTAGTCATCATAATCACTTGCATCATTATTGTCATTGCATTGTGTGCATATTGCATAAGTATGCTGTCCGCAAATAACTACTGAGACCCATCCCCCCACCAAAGCTGGAAAGCGTGTCTACTGGGGGATGGCTCAAAACAAGTCAAGCGATGGGATCACAGGTGGCAGTTGGAGGGTCAAAATAACACTCGGCAGCTGAGCAAAACTAATTTAATATCAAGTCAAAAATGCCAAACTGGCAGGCAGAAGGCCACAATATAAATTCGCACTTAAATAAAAAGAAACACTAAAATTAACAAGATAATACAAACACTACAAAAAACACTTAACGCTACAAATACCAAAATTAACAACTACATGGCCTATCTGCAGCTTAGCCTGAGACACCCAAAACGTAAGAAATTTATTAACAACTTAAGTGAAAAATTTAAGAAAATTTTGACTACACCCAACACACCCGGCAATTTGGCCCACATCCCGTAATTCCACCGAGGCCAGGGAGTAAGCCGGAATCCCTGGGCAGCTCCGAATAGGAAGTTAAGTCAAAGCACAATAATCCCCTTTTGGTGAAGAAGTTTAAACTTAAACAATTTGAAAAAATATATAACCCGGTACCGTTCTAGTAAAAAGTCACTTCAAGACATCCATAATACAATTACCAAAAAAAAAAAAAATAAATAACAATCACTAGGCCTAAACATATAAATAAATAACATAACTTAACCACAGGGACCTAACAAAAATAAAACTACAAAAATATAACAACAGAATAAACTAATTAAAATAAATAACAATAGATATTAACATAAGTTTTTTCCTTTTTTTTTTCTTAAATTTTAAATATATAAGTATTAATGTCCCCATGGCTGCTTCATAAATCACTGTTCTAGTTTTAGGCCACATAAAGTTCCACAAACATTTTTTTTTCTTCTTTTTTTCTATATTTCACTTTTTTTTCTTTAAATAATGCCATCAAAACCCCCCAGCTCAGCCGCCGGGAAACAAAATGGAACGCACTGACCTGAGGACTGAAGAAAATTGCCCCGAGAAGTAGAGAGGGCAGTGAGGGGCAGAGCTCGCTCAATCACATGGTCCCCAGGCCAGGCTCGCAGTGGTAGAATGGTTGACCATCCCCGGACGGCAGGCTGAGGGTAGAAACGTCCTACTCAAGGACCCTGGACTGCAACCAAACCACAGCACATTAAAATCAGTACAGCCAAACCCAAAATACTATACATAACAACTAATAAATATGAGGGTGCATGATTTTGCAAAACTGAACATGAATGGAGCAAACAAGACAGTGAAAGATTAACTTTAGGCTATGAATAATTTAAACCAACTTACAATTTAACAAATTATAAAAGACGTATGGAACTAAAAAAAAATGACAAACTGAAAACTAGGCTATAATACAGGAGCAATAGGTTATAACATGAAAATCAAACTACACAGATAGGCTAGGTTATTGTCAATGAACAAAAATATGGTAAATCGGTAACTCCAACTGAAAAAAGGCTCAACGAAACATTATACAGAACTATTATTAAATATAAAACCAGATATGAAAAGCAATTAATGTTAAAAAGGTAACATTGAGCACGTGGCTCGAACCTAGGTTAACCAATATCTATACAATCTAAATTTGACAATGCCCTGAAAATGACAAATAAACCAGAATATTATTTAAACAAAGTATTTTCACCAAAAGGGTGATTAGATATTAGAAATTACAAAATGAACACTTACGTTTTAGAGTCTCTAGCCGTGCATGTTTAGTCGATCGGCCGCAGAGAACAATCTAGAAGCCAACCTGACAGGCCAACCTGACAGACAAAGGCTGGAACACGGAACGACCGAGTCCGAGCCAACGGCCACGAAAGTAAGCGAATCGCCGGGCACGAGCGATCTCAGGCAGCCCGGCAGACCACGACAAAAGAAAACGAAATGTACCGGTCAAACGACCCGGTACAACCTCCCTCTGCAAAACCTCAACACACCCAGGCAGGGGATAAAACTCGGTACCTCAGGGAACCCAACAGAAGAAGAAAAAGAACCCTCCAAAGAGTGGTGCTCCAAGGACGCCAAAGAGAATCTAAGAGGGGAAACCCCTCGAACAGGAAGCGAACTACCCTGACGGTCGGGCCCGACCAGAAAAGAGAGAAGGAGACTCTCTCAGAACAGCAACCTAGGGCGCAGAGGTGATCAATCTCGTTGCCCCAAGAAACCCCCAGGAACACCAACTCCTGGATCAACCGTTCCCCGGAAAGCCTTAAGCTGGGACACATGGGCTTTCCTGAACACCCTGCCTGACTGGGGATCAACCAGCAGAGCAGTCACCGGTGACAAAAACCTGTCGATGCGGTGGGGACCAGACCACCGATAACACAACTTTGCAGCTCTTCGTTTCGCGGCCGAACTGACCGGGTGAGCCTGACAAAGAACCAGATCTCCAACCTGAAAAGGGTTAGGAGTACGACCCTTATCATACCTCCTCCTTACTCTCTCTTTAGCACGTAGCAGGTTGCGCCGAGCAGCCCGCCACGTGGACACTACGTCAGTGGCACCTGGCGTAGGTAGAAGATCCTCTAGCCTCCACAAGTTGAACAAAGGGTAGTTAGGAGGGTAGCCATGTAGAATCTCGAAGGGAGTGGCATTGTGACTCTCATGCTTGGAAGAATTAAAAGCAAGCTGGAGCCAAGAGAGACTCTCATCCCAGGTGTTCTGCTTCTCAGCATGGAAAGTAATAAGGGCAGACCGAAGATTGCGGTTGAACCGCTCTGCATGAGAAGGCTGTGGGTAATAAGGAGAGGTAGTCACATGCCTGATACCATTGCCAAAACAGAACCTACGAAACTCGTGTGAGGTAAACTGGCTACCGTTGTCGGACACACGAGTGGAAGGCACACCAAAGTGCTGGAAGAGTTGGGACTGGAGAGTACGGATGGTGAGCTTAGCCATAGCACTCCGAAGTGGGAAAAGCCAAACGAACTTCGAGAAAGCATCCACACAAACAAGTAGGTAGGAGCTACCTGACTTGCTACGGGGAAAAGGACCCACGTAGTCGATGAACACCTTCTCAAAAGGACGCTCGGCCACTTCAGAAGATAACAACCCTAACTTTGCATTCTGACTAGGCTTGCTGAGAGAGCACAGGTGACAAGCCCGCACTCTGCCAGCAACATCCCGGTCCATGCCCTTCCAGATGAAATACCTACGAATCTTAGCGATGGTCTTATGAATGCCAAGATGACTGCCCACAAGAGAAGAGTGATAATACTGAAAGACCATCGGTACTAGATGACTTGGCAGCACTACACGGGGTTCACCCCTCTGTCGAGGACGGCAACAGAGTACCCCTTTGGACAGAAAATAGGGAGGGTGGGCACCTCCCTCTTAAAGCTCACCAAAGATGACTGACAGCTCAGGATCTTTCTGCTGATGGGACAGTAGGTCGTCAAAAGCCAGAGGAAAATCCAGAAGAACAGCACCACACTGAGCAACAGCCTCAGTCGGTGGATCACTGGGTTCGTGATATATGCGGGAAAGAGCATCCGCGATGACATTCTGGGTACCCCTAAGATGTTGGACTCGGAACTTAAAAGCAGAAATTTTGACCACCCAGCGACCAATTTTCCCAAGCTGTCTGGGATGGGCAAGAAGCCAAGATAGTGCCTGATTGTCCGTCTCCAGCAAGAACTCAGCGTGTTCCAAGAAACGCCGAAACTTGTCCGTACCAAAGACAACAGCCAGACACTCTAACTCATAGATGGAAGAAGCTTTCTTTTCCTGGTGAGACAACGTCCTCGAAGCAAAAGTGATGGGCTGCCTGACCCCATCAAACTCCTGAGAAAGAACAGCAGCAATGGCGGAGGAGGAGGCATCAGTCTGAAGAATAAATTCTCTGCTAAAATCAGGCATACGCAGGACAGGAGGTTGCATGATAGCCTCCTTGAGAGCATCAAAGGCAGTCTGCTGAGCTTGGCCCCACACAAAAGGGACACCTTTCTTTCGCAACTCGTTCAACGGGGCAGCAAGCTCGGCCACGTTAGGGATGAACCTACGATAAAAATTCACCATCCCCACAAAACGGGCAATCCCCTTGGCATCTCTGGGAGGAGGAAAATCCCGAATGCCCTGGGTCCTCGCAGGATCAATGCAGACGCCTCGAGAAGATATAAGATGACCCAGAAAAGAAATCTCAGGACGAGCATTAGTGACTTTCTCTGGATTGACGGTAAGGCCAGCTGATTTAAGGCGACTAAGAACTTCCTCCAGATGTTGCATGTGTTCCCCGAAAGTCTCACTGTAGACAAGAAGGTCGTCCAGGTAATTGAAGACAAACTTGAATTTCACATCATGGAAGATGGAATTAAGCAGATGAGTGTCTGGGCACCCACAGCAAGACCCATAGGAACCCAGTGAACTGATAGAGATTCCAGGGAACACAGAAGCTAGTCATAGGCCGTGATTCCTTCTTCAATGGAATCTGATGGTAGGCCTGGTTCAAATCAAAAACACTGAAAAACAGCCTTACCGAACCAATCAAACGCAGAATGCAAATCAGGCAGAGGTACCGAGTCAATAGCGACCTTAGCGTTGAGCCTCCGATAATCCATCACAAGCCTAGACTTACCATTAGGCTTGGGCACAAGAAAAGCTGGACTGGCATAAGCGGAACGAGACGGTTCAATCACACCCTTGCTCAGAAGATCTTCAATCATAGCCCTCACAACCTCCATCTTGGGGGGAGCAAGTTTGTACGGATGACTTCTAACAGGCTGAGAATAAGTGAGGTGGATCTCATACTCCAGAAGAGAAGTGACCCCAAGCTCAGGCGTAAGCACATCAGGAAACCGCAAACACAGCCTCCTAATGGCCTCCGCCTGCTCAGGGGGGAGATGACCAACTGGATCCACCTTGGGTTGTTCGGACTCACAACCCACCTCTCTGACTGCAGGAGGGCAGTCAGAATCACCTACTAGAGGCACCAAAACTCACCGATTGAACTTGAAAAACATCTGGCGCTTCTGGAGGTCAAGCACCATACCACTTTTAGTAATAAAGTCTGCCCCTATGATACAAGAAACCGCCAGGTCCTTGGCAACAAGAAAACCCCACCTCCAGGAAAATCCTTCGATCTTCAAATGTAATGACGCCTTCAGAAGAATAGGTAAAGGAGTTTGGGATGCCATCCAGCAAGTAACAGAAGAAGGCTCGGTGTGCCTGACAAGTCCTAAGGCGTCAAGGGACTCAAAAAGAGAAAGGCTGATGATACTGCATGCCGAACCAGAATCAAGAAGGGCTCGACACACCGTACCACCAAAAGAAACAAAAACGCCAGGACACACCGAGGTGACCGCACTAAGTCCCAGGGAAGCCATGCCAGCAAGGCCCGAAAAATCCCCGACACTCCTGCTATGGGCACGTGTCAGAGGCAAATGGCCATGGTCACTCGCAACAACGCAGGGAGCTACTGTGGAGGCAACCCCCCGCGCTGAGCGTTTCCCGCCCCACGACCTCGAGCACGTGGACAGTCACGACGAATGTGACCAGGTTGGCCACAAGCAAAACACACAACAGGAGGCCGAGAACCACGACCCTCCACTGGCCGACCCACACCTAAAGACATAGCCGGTCGACGGGTGGGGAGAGCACGATGACTCTCATGATCCCTCCCTTGCTGGTCGGAGAACTGCACGCTGCGCGAAACAATGCACAGCTGATGCAGCTCCCGAAAAGACGAAGGAACCCCAGCAAAAACTAATCTGCACCGTTCTTCAGGAGAAATGCCATCCAGGATGACACGAACGGTGTCAGCTTCAGAAAGTGTGAGGCGTAACGCTTGACGAGCTTCCTTTATAGATGAAACATAGGCTGCCAGAGACTCGCCCCTACCCTGCGACCCATAAAATCTGTCCATGACCATCCTCTCCCTGAGTCGAATGGGAAGAAACGACGACAGTAACTCTCGATGGAACGAGTCCACCGAGGCATCACTGGCCAAGACAGAACTCAGCAACTCCCCAACAGGACCTCTACAAAAAGGGAAAATCAGACGAAGCAAGTCCCCAGCCTGCATGCCGGGCATCTCACTAAGTCTGAGAAAGGCAACTAGAAACTTCAGAAGTTCCTCAGGATCCATCCCATCGATCACAGGGAGATTCTGGATCATGGGCGTGAGAGGGTTAGGTAGCTTGTGGTAGCTCAGCTGCAGAAGAGCAGGTGAACACAAAGGATCCGAAGCAGAAGGAACGGCAGCTGGAGCCGAACCACAAGCGACCGCAACAGAAACGTGGTGAGAGCCGTTGTCTCAGCCTGCGGCCTCGACACGTTAGGCGACAGCGAGAAATTAGGCCGCTGACCCAGACCCGTAGAAGTCGTGGAACCGGAGAGTGCCTGAAAAATCACTTCAAGCCTAGACAAACTCTCCAGGATCCACGCCCTATCCGACGGTTCCAACCCCGGTGCCCGGTTGACCATCCGTAAGCGGGCAAGCAGATGCCCCAGACGTGCAAGACGGCAGGCCCGGTCACGACCTACAGGAGGTTCCAACTGCAAATCTTCCAAAACCCCTTCCCAATCTTCCACCTTACGTTTACAAACCAATAACTCATCACCAACCTCCAGTAGATCAGACCAATCCACCGCCGTACCTGCGGACAACTGCTCCCGCAGCAACCTCCGGAGATTCAAAACATCCCCCTCCGGAGTCACCCCACGCGACCTCAACTCAAAAATCAACTCCTCCTTCACTAGGAGGGCAACATTTTGCAGATAGGCCATCTCGAACGCAACAAATCTCAACAATACACAAAAAAATGACAATTCCAGGGTCCAAGACGAACAAAACCCTCAGCCTACCGAGCCACTGCCGACCACTCCAATCCACCCATGAACCCCATTCAACAAAGTAACCAAGCGGATTGCCTAGTTTTTTTTTTTTTTTTTTTTTTCTATATCCCTCAATCCGGCAGTCATTTTTGCCCAAAATGGCGGGTCATTTTTGGTGATTTTGCAGTGATGTTTTATAAAATTCATAAAAAATATTATATTACAATAAAAGTACAATTGTGTGGTATCAAACTGTTCACAAGAATGTGGGCTATCATATAATACATAATTCATAACCTATAAAGTTTTTTTTTTTTTTTTTTTATGTAATGAAATAGTTGTAAATTTTTTTAGAAATCGCGGAAAATAGGGGGGGACCACCCCCTATGATCAATGTTGTGATGATAAAAAAAGAAATGTGAGATAGCCAAAATGTTCTAAATTTTATCTAGTTTCAGAAAATATATAGTTTATGTAGGTTTGTAAGTAAAAATTATTTTTTATAAATTTTTAACTGGAACGTATACAAAAACCTGAAAATTAGTAACCACGGTTACTATAAAATTCAAAAATATGATACAAATTTTCTATAAACACTACAGAGTTCTATTATATACTAAAATGTTAAATAGATTATCAGACATCTATATAAAATAAAAACACTGTCACTAACCTATTTATAACTATACAATATATGAAGTATAGTTGTAAATAAATAAATATTACACTACACAATAGGCCTAGGAAGGCCTAAACTAAATCACTGAATTTACAATAATTTTGTAAATTTGAAACAATAAATAACACTTCACAACACTAAAACAACACTCTAATACAATATAATACACTTCTAAACACACTAGAAGTGATAATTACACTGTAAACGATAATTATTTACCGATAATTATAGTTGAAATCAGGCCCGGCAGACTAAACAACAACAACAATGGCGAGACTGTTCCATCTTCAACTTTCACTACGTTTTAAAATAAAGCCGATAAAGTGCAGTGTGCGATGTTGCATACCAATGGAATCGTCTGTTCACGCTGAGTACATAGAGTATAAAAACATCGAAGTAGCTTGATTTTTGCGCATTATAAATATGGTAGATCTCCGACGCTGCAATTGTACGAAAATTCGTCAAATGCCAGTTTCATGACGAAAAAATTGTACGAAATTTCGTAAAATGCCGGATCTAGGGTTAACAAATTTTCAAAACGGTAGGCCGGCCAACACTGACCTACTAACTGGCAAACACCCACCGTCAACAACCAAGAGAGAATTTTTTTTTTAATTATTTTTTTTTTGTTTTTTTTTTAGGCAACCACGCTCTGCTACCAATTGAGACCCATCCCCCCACCAAAGCTGGAAAGCGTGCCTACTGGGGGATGGCTCAAAACAAGTCAAGCGATGGGATCACGGGTGGCAGTTGGAGGGTCAAAATAACACTCGGCAGCTGAGCAAAACTAATTTAATATCAAGTCAAAAATGCCAAACTGGCAGGCAGAAGGCCACAATATAAATTCGCACTTAAATAAAAAGAAACACTAAAATTAACAAGATAATACAAACACTACAAAACAACACTTAACGCTACAAATACCAAAATTAACAACTACATGGCCTATCTGCAGCCTAGCCTGAGACACCCAAAACGTAAGAAATTTATTAACAACTTAAGTGAAAAAATTAAGAAAATTTTGACTACACCCAATACACCCGGCAATTTGGCCCACATCCCATAATTCCACCGAGGCCAGGGAGTAAGCCGGAATCCCTGGGCAGCTCCGAATAGGAAGTTAAGTCAAAGCACAATAATCCCCTTTTGGTGAAGAAGTTTTAAACTTAAACAATTTGAAAAAATATATAACCCGGTACCGTTCTAGTAAAAAGTCACTTCAAGACATCCATAATACAATTACCAAAAAAAAAAAAAAAAATAACAATCACTAGGCCTAAACATATAAATACATAACATAACTTAACCATAGGGACCTAACAAAAATAAAACTACAAAAATATAACAACAGAATAAACTAATTAAAATAAATAACAATAGATATTAACATAAGTTTGTTTTTCCTTTTTTTTCTTAAATTTTAAATATATAAGTATTAATGTCCCCATGGCTGCTTCATAAATCACTGTTCTAGTTTTAGGCCTAGGCCACATAAAGTTCCACAAACATTTTTTTTCTTCTTTTTTTCTATATTTCACTTTTTTTTCTTTAAATAATGCCATCAAAACCCCCCAGCTCAGCCGCCGGGAAACAAAATGGAACGCACTGACCTGAGGACTGAAGAAAATTGCCCTGAGAAGTGGAGAGGGCAGTGAGGGGCAGAGCTCGCTCAATCACATGGTCCTCAGGCCAGGCTCGCAGTGGTAGAATGGTTGACCATCCCCGGATGGCAGGCTGAGAGTAGAAATGTCCTACTCAAGGACCCTGGACTGCAACCAAACCACAGCACATTAAAACCAGTACAGCCAAACCCAAAATACTATACATAACAACTAATAAATATGAGGGTGCATGATTTTGCAAAACTAAACATGAATGGAGCAAACAAGACAGTGAAAGATTAACTTTAGGTTATGAATAATTTAAACCAACTTACAATTTAACAAATTATAAAAGACGTATGGAACTAAAAAAAATGACAAACTGAAAACTAGGCTATAGATACAGGAGCAATAGGTTATAACATGAAAATCAAACTACACAGATAGGATAGGTTATTGTCAATGAACAAAAATATGGTAAATCGGTAACTCCAACTGAAAAAAGGCTCAACGAAACATTATACAGAACTACTATTAAATATAAAACCAGATATGAAAAGCAATTAATGTTAAAAAGGTAACATTGAGCACGTGGCTCGAACCTAGGTTAACCAATATCTAGACAATCCAAATTTGACAATGCCCTGAAAATGACAAATAAACCAGAATATTATTTAAACAAAGTATTTTCACCAAAAGGGTGATTAGATATTAGAAATTACAAAATGAACACTTACGTTTTAGAGTCTCTAGCCGTGCATGTTTAGTCGATCGGCCGCAGAGAACAATCTAGAAGCCAACCTGACAGGCCGACCTGACAGACAAAGGCTGGAACACGGAACGACCGAGTCCGAGCCAACGGCCACCAAAGTAAGCGAATCGCCGGGCACGAGCGATCTCAGGCAGCCCGGCAGACCACGACGAAAGAAAACGAAATGTACCGGTCAAACGACCCGGTACACTACTGCACATTTCACACAACAAACTTTGGTTTTTATGTTCATTTTTCTTGGGCAGAAGGCACAATTTTCACGGTCAATAGCCTGTTGAGGTCACTCTTCAACTGCAACGCCCAATTCTACCTTTATCAGCTGCTTTAGCTCAGGGCGTAGTGATGGGTTGGTCAATCTTTCTGAAAGATGCCTTCTTATAAGGTCTTGAGATAATTGTTTTAGGAACTCACGGCGAGGCATGATATTACCAGTGTTCATTTGGTATATAATTTGACTGTTGATGCCTGCAACATCCAAAAGTGTGTACAAAACTCTCAGAGGCCATCTATTGCATATTCTTGCAAACTGGAGATATGTAACGATATATACAACACTATGTAATATTAAAAACTGGAGATATGTAACGACACACTTTCATAAAACCTTTAAAAAACACGTGTACTAGTAGCTCGCAACTGAGCGTGCTACTCACCAGCCATAGAGAAGGTAGTCTAGAGTGGGGGATAGGAAGGCAAGGGCGTTGACAGACATGACTAAGTGTTTATTAATAGTTCTTAGAAAGGTACACTAAGGGGCAAAAGTTTGTCATCATAAACAAAAAAAAAATGTAAAAACAATGCTGGGTGAGCGCTCTGCTCACTTGCAACCTCTTACAGGTTAAATAAAGTAGCTTACAGTTGTCTTCATAGATGAACGATCATCCAGTCACAGTGATAAACTTATAGAGTATGATTTGGATATAATATGCACATAAATCAGTAAATTGCTTGTTATTTTGATTCAAAATCAAATCGTAAAATAGATTATCATATTGGCTCTGATATTAATGGCTTTTCATGATATATACTTGTTAATCCAAATATCTCTTTGGGATTTGAAAACAATTTTTAGTGTCTTAAAAATGCTTTACATCTGATAATGTTAGGCTGTATTTATCCTTTTTTTAGTTTATATTAAAAAAATGTGTATCTTAATTAAAAATTACGTTTTACTTTGTGTTTGTGATTCTTAAAATAAATTGTTCTTAACACATTCGATGCAGCCGGCCCCATATGGGGCCGTCAGAGCAGCGCGCGCAACGCTGCCGGCCCCACGTGGGGACCGCGTGTAGTGCTTTGTCAATTCCCTTAGTGTGGTTCAGCCACTCGTTGTAAAAGGTTGGATCTTTGCCGCATTTTACAGTAACCCTAGTGCGACATTTTGGTTAGCTTCGTTCGCGTTTCCGCGCAACGACTCGGATCTTTTAATGCTTGTGTTTTATTGCTTTTAGTTTTCGCTTTTAGTGTTGTGTTATTGTGTAGGATTTGTGTTATTTGTTGTATATATTAGCCTTATTCTTTTTAAAATGGATAGTGCAGTGCCTAGTACTTCTCGAGAGAATGACAGCAGTGACAGTGATGGTTCTGTGGACAATATCCAGCAGGCTGTTGATGACAGTTCTACTGAATGTTCATCAATCAGTTCAGACATTGATGATGACATTGTTATTCATTCTCCCACTTGGAGCATTTATACTACAGGTATGCGACCTATTCAATTTGTTAGAACAGACACTTTATAGGTACCTATTCCGGGGACTGGATCGCCATTGGACTTTTTTAACCTTCTCCTTGATGATGTTTTTCTAGAAAGAGTGTGTGTATTTACAAATGAATATGCATTCAATGTAGTGTACTGTAAACTTGACCTTACTCCTAAATCACGTATAAATGCCTGGAAAGACCTTACTATACCGGAGTTAAAAACATTTTTAGGAATTTTATTACACACAGGCACCATTCACATGAACAGAATCCAAGATTATTGGAAAACGGATTATTTGTTCAATCTGAAGTGTTTCAGTTCATTTATGTCTAGGGATAGATTCTTAGCCATCATGCGTTGTCTACATTTTTGTAGCACAAAACAAAATTCTCGTAACACTGAAAAACCTATTGATAAAATTCAGTTTGTAATTGATTATTTCAACTACAAAATGAAAAGTGTGTACTACCCCCAAAAGGAGTTGTCCCTTGATGAAGCCATGGTTCTATGGAGAGGTAGGTTACACTTCCGACAGTATATCAAGGGAAAGAGGCACAAGTATGGTGTCAAATTATATACTTTATCTGAACATCAGGGTTTCATTTTGAGATTCCTGTTGTACACAGGAAAATCAGACACTACTGTTGGTGGTTTTGGACATACTGAGAAAGTTGTTTTTCGCCTACTGAACGATTTCCTGGGACGTGGTCACTCAGTATATATGGACAACTACTATAACAGCTATGCTCTAGCTTCAAAGTTATTAGCTGAAAAAACATACTGTACAGGGACCTTGCGCATGGGAAGAAAATATACACCACAGGAAGTAACAAACACACCTTTGAAGGCAGGCGAGACTATTGCACGCTATGCAAATGGCGTAATGATCGCAAAGTGGAAAGACAAGAGGACTGTCTTGTATATTTCCACGGAACATGAGAACACAATGGTTCAATTTGTTGATAAAAGAGGCCGCACAAAGGAAAAACCACTACCAATAGTGAAATATAACGCTCACATGAGTGGTGTTGATCAAGGAGATCAAATGATGGCGTACCACCGAAGTGAGCGCAAAACCCTTCGGTGGTACAAAAAAATGTTTGTACATTTCATTCAGATGACCATGGTGAATGCCCTACAACTACATAATATGTACAACCAAAAAAGACTGTATGATTTCCGGTTGGAAATAATCAGAGGGCTTTTACCTCAGCCTATTCCCAATGCAATTGAAACTCCCGGCCAAAAACGGAAAAGAAAAGACGCTCACAAGCTGGCAAAAATTTAAGATCAAGAAGCAAATGTAAGTCGTACAAAGAGAAAGAAATGCCGGCAGTGTACGAAGGACGGAAAGCCCAACACAAAGACTGCTTTTCATTGTGAAACATGCCCGGAAAAACCTGGCTTGTGTTTGGGTAACTGTTTCGAAAAGTATCATGACTCTCTAAACTAAAAGTCTACAACTGGATGTGTGGAGTGGATGTATATAGTGTATATAGCATTTATAAATAATAATAAAAACAATAACAATAAAATAGGCAGTGAAAATAAACAAATATCAACAGTGATACACGTTGCAGTGGTGCGCGCGCATTACGTGGTTGTGACTAAACTGCGGACGGCCCCACGTGGGGCCCCAGACTTGTGACGTCACATTTTCCCGGAAATACGACAAGAAACATCTTTTAGACATTCAATCCTGAATTCCTACCATAAAAGGTAAGTAATATTAGTATAATATTTTTTCCGCATTTCCCAACCCCTATTGTGATTTTTACCGCATCGAATGTGTTAAAGATATATTCACTAAAGTCAAACTCTATTTATGACAATATAGGCTATCCTATTAGCTATTTCAATTCATGCACTTTTTCTGGTGCTCTCTACTTGTGTGCAGTTTCATATCTCACATGCGAGAAGAAAATATCAAAAGAGCATTTTAATGCTTTAACTACCACCTTACCTTACTTGTTTGTCGTTAGACTTACTTTTAAAAACTATGCTGTTTTTAATGTACAATACCGTAAAAATGTTGATTCCAGCCAGTGATCCCAGTGAAGGAGCAAGTAGATCCTGACCCAGAGTTCCCTACTGTAAAGTTCCCAAATCCAGAGGAGGGTAAGAGCGCTCTCAACCTAGCAATAGCGACAGCCAAATCTGAAGGCAGTACTCTAATCATTGCCAACGACCCTGATGCTGACAGACTAGCAGTGGCTGAGAAAACAAAGTGAGCATAACTACACCAACCTCATTTAATTCTTAAATGTTTTTAACTGCGCTGTAGGCACTATTATCCCTTTACGATCATGCTGATTTCGTTCATTTTTAAGTGTAACGTTATTGTTTTTTTTATATATAAAATACTTCACTAGTTGAAAAAGGCAAAGTCTTAAATGGGTGTTTAAAACAAATTTAACGCCTTCAAAAACCTGTCTCTGCCCATACCCTTCTTCATAACCGAAATGTTGACCAATTTTACACCACTAAAGTAATCTGATCCCTTCCTTCCCATGGCAATAGTTCCCAACTCCGAAGGATGGAATTAGCACACTAACGGTTAACTGAAACCAGTGACCTGCCTAATCTGAACATCAGACAGATCATTTATCACTTTCCTTCTATCGTTTTCCCTTCAGCAAGCTTCATATATACAAACTGAAAAAAAAAACTGCATCAAAACCTGAGTGTTGTTCTATGGATGTACAATCCCCACCACTGCCACCTACCCAGCAATAGTAGAAGCTAAGTCAGTCTCTCTCTACTCATGTGAGGAAAGTGCTAGTAGCACAGAAAATTTGTGCAACATATGTTATTACTTTGTTTGGCTTCTACTACTGTGGTGTTAGTGGACTTGTCTTTTTAATGTTACTGATGTTACTGATACCTCCTAATAAACTAATTCCTGGCCTAGTGCCCTTTAACATAACCTAAGATTAGCTAAAATTTTGTGATGCATAGTTTTTGTTTTAAAAATCTGTTGAATTATTTAAGTTTTAGAGTAGACTGGAAGCATTTTTTTATCTTGAGTTTTTTTTAGAATATTAGAAAATGTCAATCTGCAGTGTCTTTAGTCGGTTTTAGTTCATTATGCAGTTCATTGTAGCAATGCTCTGTTTGTTTTGATTACGTTACAGTATTTGTTAGAACAAATTATTGTATACACTGTAACAAAGCTGATTATGTTTTGAAGATATGGCAATGAAGAGCCTCTAATTTTTGTTGCATAAAATATTGATTCTGAAATACTCTTTATTATGTATTTTAATTATAAAATAATGAAAAATATTGTTTTCAAGCCTATAATAAATGTCAAGGCTAAAAGCTATGAAAGTAAAAAACATGTACGTATTATTTTATACAACAAATATTTAGTTAGGATGTTCTTTTGTATTAAGTAAATTTTTTGATAAATAAATTATTCAGATTGTACTTACTTTTTAACAAGTAAAAAAAGTCAAATTATTGAACTTAAATAGTAAATAAAATAAATATTTTGCGAAAAATGAAATATTTTTCTAGATAGATCTAAATTATTAAATGTTTGCATTTATTAAAACCAGTTTAAAAGTTGTTTGTCATTTTTTGTGGTGGGTTTAACTGTATATTTGTAATTCTATTGCAATTTTTCTTCTTATATAAAAGAGGCTTGAAACAAATTTTACATCACGAAATTAAGTATATTTCAGTACAAACAATAATTAAGGATATTCCCTTTCTGAATAAAAAAGCATATGCAATTTAAGTAAGTGCTTATGAAGCATATATTGCTGTACAATTGTTCAGTGACACACTTTTAATATGAAGCTGAAGGTATTACAGAGTAATGACAGTGTCGGTTTTAGGTGTAATTTTTTTTTCTAGGCAAGGTGAATGGAAAGTGTTTACTGGCAATGAGTTAGGAGCCCTACTTGGTTGGTGGAGCTTGTTCACGTATCAACGACGCACCCCCGATCCAGATCTCAGCAATGTGTACATGATCTCCAGCACTGTATCGTCCAAGATACTGAGTACTATGGCCAAACAGGAGAAATTCAATTTCGAGGTTCAATAATTTATAACATTGAAGCTATAAATGATTTAAATTAATTTTTCCTTTAAAATTATCATGTGATGAACATCAAATCAAAATCTTGATTCGCTAAGAAGATTATAAAAATGCATAGCAATACTCAGTTCTACTATCTAAATCAAACATTTAAAACACTAATACCACATTGAAACTTCTGTCAAACATACTGCACAATCTCTCACGCATTCCTTTAATTTGTGGAAATTTCAACCCCTGGTGCCAGTTCTTAATCGTCTGACTATGCAATCTCTCATTATTATGCCATAAATTCATCAGCACTAAAAAATGCTCGAAACGCTAAGCAGTCTTTGAGACGAGATTTTAACGCCTTGGGCACTGGATCATTTTTAATTGAATCCAACAACTTGTTGAAAAACCAAACACGTGTGGAGGGCAAGTGTTCGTGAGTGAGATGGTGGGTCAATACCACTGTACTTTCATAGTGTATCTCTGCCTCTTGTACACATTTATATTCGGGCCACTTATCATGGTACTTTTAGAGATGAAAAATAAAGTAGTCTCTTGTATGTTTAGGCAGTGTCAAAAGTTGTAGTTTTTTTAATGCTTCTTTGCAAGATTCTCTGAACTTCATTTGTGCAAGTATGCAAATTGCTTGTTTTTTTTCAATTTGAATGCTCTGCTAAACGGTTATCTGCAGAAGCTCCTCATAGTACTAAACCGTAGGTGAGATGGGTGTAAATCAGGCTGTACACAAGACCATGTAACATTTGCAACAATTAATTACCCACTAATTTACTTTTACTTGATATACAAGTTTTCGGCAGTATGCAATTTTATATATTTAGGATGTTTCTGAAATACCCTTAACCCTTTGGATCCCAGGACCAAAAAATATTTTTTGTGCAAAAAATCCCAGACCAGTTTTTCAAAAACTGTGTGAAGAATCCCAGGCCAAAAATGACAAAAATACAAGCATTTGGGAAAATATTCATAAATCCTCTAATACACATGCTATATTGAAGTTTTTTATACTAAAATGTTTTTTACAATATTATCTAGCCAAAACAATGTACAAAAGCCATTACATGTTGACGTATTTTTGTATATGTATATAAATTTTAAAAAAATTAATTTTTTTCAAAAAATTTTTAAAGTTTATCATCATTTTATGGGCAGAAGGAAAAAAAATTATCTGTGGGCAGTATTTTTATTTTGTTCCAAATATATTTTTGTATACTGTAACAAAATTTGATACTAATATGTATCATACAAGCTGAAAAAAAGTTTTACTGTAATAAGTACAAGTTATAAAAAATTAACGTAATGTCCTGATTTGTAAAAACCGGAGCACTACTACGTCCACTGTCATCAGGATAATACGTGGGGTCCTCATCACTGTCGTCGTCAAATATAGCTGATGAATCAGAAAATAGTTCCTCATCAGATAGATCGTAACTTAGCTGCCTATCTACCTCACTTTGTCTATCGGCGATGTTTTCACGATCCATCTATAAACTTAACTATTTACACTAAAAATTAGAAAAACAACGCATAATAACACAAACAAACTCTATCCATTACAGTAAACACAAAGTAAACAGTGTAACATAACCATACAGTAGCGATTGAGTAGTAAACAGTGACCGCAACAATCGCGCGCCAAAAGTCAGCTGAGCGCCTCGTGTTTGCTCAGTGGAGAATAAAAACAAGACACATACGTTTCGTAATTTTTTTGTGAAATTAGTATATTTGACTTCAATGTATACTCTAATACCAATACTAGTCGAAATCCGCGGGAAAAAACCCGCGGAAATTTAATATTTAAATTAACACGTGGCGACGATGAGATCGTCGCCTGGGATTTTTCGACAGTTTTTCGGCGACGATGTCATCGTCGCCTGGGATTCTTAGTACACACTTCTGGCGACGATGTCATCGTCGCCTGGGATCCAAAGGGTTAAAACTTTGGATAAAAGGTTGCCCTGGGGTCAAATAAAACAGAAATGTTATGTAAATATAGGATGTAGCCATACGATTAAATCACATATTAAAAGCCACTTACGATAATTTTACGCAACATAAAACATACTGGTCATAAGATATTGTTTAATCAGACTGTAAATTTATAACCGTTTCATGATGGTACTGTTTGAAACATTCATTAAATGATAAGTCCAAAAAGGATTACATTTAAAAAGTTACATGTATGATGTTTTATTTATAACTTCAATATACATTTACTATACTTTGTTTTTGAAAATCATATAAAAACTTGAAGTGAAGCTAGTCACCGCCAGTGTGCTACACATGCTTGAGGTTGGACATCAAGTTTGTTGCAACAATCGTCAGAATATTAAAACCCTAAACCATTTTAATATTTCCAACCATGATAAGCTGATAACGATCAGTGAGTTGGGCCCTTTGGTACGTGTAGTTCAGTTGAATTTATTAAGTTTTGCCTTTAATAAAGATTTTTACCAAATTTTTTAACAATTAAATTTATCACATTTAAATTATTTAACCCTCCAAGTGATAACGACACGGTCCGTGTCGTTATTACGCCCTTGTGAAGTGATAACGACACGGAGCGTGTCGTTTCGTAAACGCGCCCTACCGTCACTATTTATAGTCCGATCCGGTTATTTTTTATACTAAACTAAAGCAGAATAGTTATATTTATCATTCCTCTATGCCGTTCAAACACTAACAGTGATGGAAAATATGGAAAGGAAAATTTATTTACATGAAGTCACATTTTTCTACATTTTCTGACTTTACCATTTTTTGTTTTGTCGTGCTATAGTAATCACTTTTTTGTACATAAGAGCTATTGTTATATATCATTCTTTTCAGTATGAAATTTGAAATCTTTTGTATATCTTGGAATTTCTATAATAACTTATTATAAAAAACTCTGGGAGCTCAAAAATGAAAAAAAAATTGGAAAAATCTTTTTATGATACTTACACGGTGATATCTTCATAAAAATGTAAGGTAAGGTTTATTTTATTTTTGCATCTTATAAAGAATTTAATTTTGAACATTTTGATATATAACATGTTATATATAAGGCCTTGTTTCAATTTATTATGTAATTATCAAAATAAGTCTACGCGACAGCGAAAAATGGGCTATCACTGAGGAGAAAAATGATCATCACTTGTAGGGTTAAAGAATAAAAATTAAAAAATTGGAGATAGCTAAAAAACAAGCAAATATTATTTGAAGTTATAGGATTGTTTCTATAAATGGAGTAATAAATTTGCAAGATAAATCAGAATAGGATTTTTGAACTTTCATTATTATATTTACCAGACAATGGATATTTTGTTAACAATATTCCCTGGCAGTGATTCCAAATGGTTTGGAGTTTTGACAGTAATCAAGAGATTTTTTTCTTGCTTACTCTTACTCCCATGGCCATGGATGCCCAAGAAGGGATTTGGTCTCATTAACCAACAATTAATCACCACCTATCTCAGTAAACCACCTCTTCATCTGTTTTCTCCATCTGCCATATTTCATGTCTTGACGTTTTCTTGGGCCTCCCATCGGGGTTTTCCCGTAGATGTCCCAAACTTACATCTTTCAAGAGTGACGCATTTTCTCTACTCAGTATATGACCAGCCCATTATAGTCTTCTTGATCTTACTAGTGCCACCACATCCACTATCCACATATAGTTCTCCTATCTCTTTATTATGCTTTTTATCTACATTCTCCGTTTTCTATAGTTGGTTCAAATATTTTTCTTATGATCTTGTTTACAAATACAAATATTTTCTGTTATTCTTTCTTATTTAATATCCATGTCTCAGAGCCATACATTATTACTGGTTTTGTATGGTCTGGTATATTCTTATTTTTGTTCTTTGTGACGTAAGAAATTTGTTACAAGAATACATGCATTTATTTGTGTGAGGCTGTGATTTATTTCAAGTTCTTTACTATTGTAATTTGTAATTATTGTTGGCAGATGACATAGCTGGGAGTTCACACAAAGTGACAGTTCAACTCAAAAATCGTTGTTCGTTTAGCACTGCCCAGGGAACACATGCAGCTTAAGGTTTGCTGCGGACACGAACAACATCATCCCCTCAAACCAAGCTCAAACTATGGATCACATTGTTAATGGTGGCCCATTGTGTTATTTTCAGGGGAGATTATCTGGTCTTCATTCAATTGGATAAGCAGGTGTTGAATGTGTACGAAACCTGGATTTAGCTCTGTGACGGGAGATCAATATTTAGACACTTAAGACACAAGTACTTTTTGGTGTGTATTTTGTTTTATTTAGCTATTGTTTATTGGTCTAATTTCTTATTATCTTCTTATTTTGGAAGCTGGCTTATGAAAGCCATACAATACATATTTGTTATTATTAACCCTAAGTATTTAAATGGTACAACCTTTTCAAAATTGTGCCATTCTACAGTAGTGTAATTTATAGTTTTGTTCTTTTGTCTTGAAAAATGCGTGTATTTAGTTTTTTATGATTTATTTTTAGTCCTATTTACTCTGTTTATAGAATGAACACTATTCGATTTCTTCAGTCCTGCCTGGTTTCTGTTGGTATGATAACGCCATCTGCATATTCAAGTACCTTTAGTTTTATATCTGGTTTCATTCCTATGTTAGCCCATCTCACTTCTTGTAGAGCATACTCTAGTGCTACATTGAATAGTATTGGTGAAAGTTGGTCTGCTTGCCTTACTGCGGTATTTTCATCAAAACTCTTTGAAAGTTCTCTCCGTCTAATGCATGGATCCATCGAGCGTCATCTCCATAAACTTTATCAATTTCTGGAGATCCCAAACTTTTCTAGTTTTGGAATTTGTTTAGCTGGTCTTAATTGGTTTAAATTGGACTATGGTTAGGAATTAATATTTATTTGAAAATGCTACAAGGATTTTCCCAATTACAATATAGCATTAAGTTTTAAATAATATGCATGATTAATAATCAGTTCATCTTTAATAATTCTTCATAACAAAACACTAACTTGTCACAAAATCAACATATCCAAGTATTCACCAGGGAGACTTATTAAACCCTAAATAACTCAGCTAATAAGTTAAGATGTAATAGTTAACAAAAAACAATAAATTAATAAAGAAGACAAGAGAATAATAAATAGACAATAATAAACTCAATAAAATAACAATAAATCAATAAACAAGACAGGATAACAATAAATAGATAATAATAAACTATAACAAGCTTATGCTAGTACCTATTCAATAAATGATACAAATACTATCTCAAAAAATATATTAATAAAAAACATATATAACAACAATACCACTACTGAAGTACAAATAGACAAGTAAACAACAAATATTCATCATCAAGTTATATTCAATAAGTATTATTATTCAATTGTATGTTCCTACATAATGTTCTAATAAAATATGTCTACAATAGAAAACGAACATTGGTTGTAAAGCCTCATCATCCTATTTATTGGCGAGTTTATACAGTATATGTGTCACAAAATCAGTGTTGAAATTGTATTAATGACTGTCAATTTAGGACCAGTTTGTACAAACTCTCATCTGACGGTTATTTTAGATGTTGTAAGAGTAGGTCTGGGCTGATGCATAGTAACCCAAAGTAAATATATATGAAGGCTGTCCATAAATTAAGGTCTCCAACAAGCTCCCCTTACGACAGAGCAAGCTAGTGTAAATATGACAACAGTGACTTATCCATCGCTTCCCCCAGCACTATTCCAGTCAGTCTCCACTCCTCTGCGATGCTCAATCTTGGCTTAGCAACAGTTGATGGAAGGGAAAATCATGTTCCCCCAGGTGTGAATTGCAGTCTCTGATTAGATTGCAGTGGTTTAAGGGGTCAACCACTGTTGAAATCCATCACCAATTGACCTATGTGTATGAAGAGAATTGTTAAGACGTAAAAAATAGAAGAAAGTTTTGCTTTGAGATCGGCATATGACTGTGTGAGAGATTGCCGAAGAGATAGAGGACATCTCTAATTCTACCATGAACAAGATTTTGTTGTTCAAAATCTTGAGTGTGAAAAAATCCTGAAACGATGCAAAAAGTGCATTTCTCATGACAGGGGTTGTGTTGAAAAATATCTGACTGTCTGAGTTTTCATAATCAGTAATTGGTTAATTATGTTTATTTTTTGAAAAAAACATTGGAGACCTTAATTTACAGATAACCCTCGTACTATTGGAGAATGTAAAACAAGACATTTAACAGTGAAGCTGTATTCAATTCAATTCATTTATTTATCAAAGTTTTACAACATGCGATCTCAACAAGCCAACATGGCTTGTCATTGGGTGTCGATAATATATACACACAAATTTTACAATATAAGAATAAGAAAAAAATAAAATTTGGTATATAAAACAAGAAAAAACTATTTGATATATCTTGACTATAAATAGCTGTCAAATTACTTTTATAGCTAAATCTTTCTGAGTTTAATATGATTTTTTTCATTTATAGAAGTAGTCTTTTAATTAGCATAATACGTGTTGGTACATATACAGTACAAGTAAACGTCACAAAACACAAAATATATTACAATACAAGTACAGAATGCACAAATATATCAAAATACAAGCACAAAATACACAAATATGGTACTTTTATAGAAGTGTTATTATTAAACGTTCTCCTTCTACGAGCAGGAGACTCTTACCGGCTTCAAGTGGATGGGTACACGCAGTCACGAGTTGATCACCCAAGGCAAAACAGTGCTGTTTGCATTTGAGGAGTCCATTGGTTTCATGTGTGGGACAGGTGTGCTGGACAAGGATGGAGTCAGCGCAGCAGTGAGAGTCACAGAGCTGGCCTCCTTCCTTCAGAGCAACCAGGGTCTCACGCTCTCTGAAAAACTCAACTACATCTACTCTTTGTAAGGATCAATTAGTTTTCATTTAATCAGTTACTGTTTGGAGTTTGTAAAATTAACTCTACAGGATTAAACTAATTAGTCTTTGTTTTCTAAAGGTAATGAATAAACTTGTCATCAATCACATTTTAACATTATTGCACGTCAAATTGAAATAAATTTCTCCACTGTTGAAGTCATTAAAACGGTTAAGTTATTTTCTCTATTCCACATCAACTCAACCATTCATGTACGGTGGTATTTACTTACACCTTCAAACCTTTCACTTTCAGTAGTATTGAAGGTAAATACTAATATGGTAGTTTCAATACCACTGTACGTGTATGGGTGGCTGGGTGGGTCAATACCACTGTTTGTATATGGGTGGGTCGGTGGGTCAATAGCATTGTACGTGTATAAATCCTATAAACTAATACCAACAAGTTTAGCACTAGCAGATATGTCATAGTGGTAAAACCAAAATGTGGGATTGAATTTTTGAAAATTGTAAGCTTGAAAAATACCAGGTGTTTTTCCAGTGAATCTGCCGAAGAATGCCAGGCCTTTTTCAAGCCACCCTTAATATCACTGTATGTTTATGGAAGGGTCAATATCACTGTATGTATGGGAGGGTAAGTCAATATCACTGTACGTTTATGGGAGGATGGGTGGTTCAATACTACTGTACGTGTATGGGTGAGCAGCTGATATTTCATTATTAAATTTTAACTTGGAACCATTTTAATAATACCATTAGTGATTAAATTAATTTTTTTTTTAATTGTGAGGGCACATAATTCAATATCAAGCTAAAAATGAGAAAAACTGACTAGTGATGTTGACTTCACAGACGCTATTTTGTCATGTCACCACATCTCTAATCATGAGCCCGGGGCTTGAGTACCCGCGGAATGACAGTTCTAATGCAATTGCACCAATCACCTTTTTGCACTCACTGAGATCTTCAGACCTCACAGTCTCCTTGGCCACAGGAGATGGAGACTTAAACACTAAACCACCCAGGGTGTGACATGGCATAGGCCAAAACCAGTTCAAAACAGCTGGAGAACTTTGCAGTAGAATCACATTTTTGTTTCACACTGTAGATGGCAACTTATTACTAGAAAAGAAAACAAATCCACTTTCAGACCTTAATATATTAATACCTAAGAGCCTACATTTGTCGGTGACTCTTAACACAGTTTAATGTGCAATTTCCACTGCTAATACGTAATACACCAACATTTATAGATTTAGTTAGGCACTTAAACAAAGTTAAGAGTGGTGGTAGGAGATGTATGTTAAAGATCCATAAGCAATATTAACAAGCAATACAGATGTTAAACTCATAGTTACAACTTTGACCTTGATCCACAATCTTAAGTGTAAGTTATGTTCAACTACATATACAACAATATCTAGTGGATTGATATTTTTTATCATTATCTTACACTTTTTGAGTTGGCAACAGATTGACAGCAACATTTAAGCAATTCTACATTTTACAATATACTATATTATTTTAAACAATACAATAAATAATGTTAAGTTATTGATACAATGATTAACGTGTGGGTTATTTTAATATGTGCTATGTGAATGCAAGCTTCCTGCCCTCCACTGTTGCCAAATAGCCCAGGTCACTAAAGGCAATGCTGAACGTTGCTGGTTATTTCTGAACTTCCTAAGATATGTTTACTTATCTTTAAATTATTCTATTCAGTTATTTCAAGCAAGTACATTGTGCTTGACATGTGTCACAGTGTCCAGTGTGACACTGTACTTAAATTTATTTAATCTGGCAGCATTGCTTTGAGCTCCAGACTTGCATTGATATGTCTGGCCGGATATGTAGATCCTTTTCAGTATTTATTATTGAAGTGTTTCAAATAACTTTAAGGGGGATCTCTTTCAAAATTTGAGATAGTTTGCTATCTGGTTCAGAATTTGTGCTCTGCAAAAAACTTGTTTTATTACTTATCTACCCCAACATAACCTATCAGTTGCCCTGAAAAAAATTAATATTAAAAATTAACAAGCCTAGTGTGTTTAGCTTGAGGCTAAACCGTTCTAAACCTCTTGTAGCTCTTATTCAACGTAATAATTCCAACTCAACAACCCCCATAAATACCCACCAATACACTTTCAGGTGCTGTTTTAAGGAGGGTGTGTGGGCCAAACGAGTTTTGTGAGGAAGGAGAAGTGGCCATAAATGCTTTGTTGAGAGGGTGGGTGGGCCGTGCGGGTTTTGTGAGGAAGGAGAGGTGCCCATAAATGCTGAATTAAGGAGAGTGTATGAGCTGTACATTTTTTCTAATGTGTATTTTAAATGAAATCAAGATTTGGGTTGGTTACATTTGTTTGCAACGTTACTTCAAAAAGGTAAATATGTGTCAAATCAACATTTCCACCGATTCTCTGAGATGTTGTAATAAATCATCATCTAGTGGATGTAATAGAACAAAAATATAATAGGGAGGAAGGCATCAGCAAACTTACTTGAGAACTGTGTCCACAAAACACATTAAACATATATTAACACACAAAAAATCAAGTTTTCTAAAATAAAATACTTAAGGTTATACTTTCATTCTAAATTTTAAATGAAAATGTTTGTATGCGTTTTGAAATTCTGTAAGTTATTTTTTAATGTTTTATTTGTTAATTTTTAGCTATGGTTACCATATCACAGAAAATTCATATTACATATGTCACGACCCAGAAGTAATAAAGAGACTGTTTGACCGGCTGCGGAACTTTGGTGATTCTCCTGATAATGTAAGTACTATGCAATCAGTTACGATTCAATTTAAAAACATGTGGCATGTGATAATTCCTTGAACCATACATTATATTCTAGCACAAATTTTGGAGGTGCTTTAACCCAAGTGTATACAGTACAGAACCTAAAAGTGATGAGGGATATTGGAAAATTCTTTAAGCATTTGATGAAAAATTCATAAAAGAATAATAACTATTACAAAGGTATAACATGTTATATATTGCTGAAATAAAAAAAAAAACAGAAAATAAAGTAATATTAATAAAATAAAAATCTTAATTAATAAAATTTCCTTTTGTCCGTGAACACAATTGTTTACTTTTCAAAGCTGGTACAACCATTACAAAATTTACGATAACCACAAAAACAATTCCAAAATATATAAATAATTGTAGAGAATTTCATGAGCCTGAATATAAGGAAAAGTTACAGTAGTCAATTTTATAAAAAAAAAAAAAATGTTTACATTATACCTAACTGTACACACTACTTTTAATCTGTATATATGAGAGGTCTAATGTGTCTTCAATATCACTACTTTCACTGACACGATTGGGTTTTTCTAATATGTTTCTTATAATGACAAATCCCAATTCTATGCACATTATTATTATAATTTATTTATCACTAACAACTGACCAAATAAAAGCAGAACTGTTTGAATACTGCTAAGCAACTAATGGCAACAGAAATCCACTGCAGACAATAGCAACATAAAA
>JAQJVL010003552.1:0-58919 GCA_035578905.1 Stictocephala bisonia | reverse complement strand
ACCATCTGACACATAAGTATTTGTATGGAATTAATTATTCATCTCTAAGACGGCGATCGTAGAGCTAATGGGCGATTATAAGTAGTGAAAGAGTGTGATGAGTGTAGATGAACGAGTGTACTCATTGTTGCTATCTGAGTTCGGCATAGCTCAGAAAGGACTATTTTTTAATAGCCCAATATCCAGGGCAACTATGGGACCTACAGCTTTACGTGGAATTCTAACCACTTAATGTTGGTCTGATTCTCAGCTAACTGACAAGTCTGACACTCAGTTCTCTCCCCTACACAACATCCGAACCTTGACTACCATTCAACACTGACACTCCAGACTTCTCTAGTAGTGTCTACGTTGATGACAACCATTTAGCGGACGCCGTGTTGGTATTATGAGAACCAAGCATGGAACCTATCACCTACAGTCTCCAAACACTTTGTCCCCAAGTAGCTGAGTTACAGCACTGTGCCACCAGTGCCGAAAATACAAATATTTAAGGAATCTGAAATACAAATTTTTTGTATATTCCTTAAAGTATATTATTTACAGAGTTTTTCTTTGTGTTTCAGTTTAGCTTGTAGAAACCTCTTTTTGCCTGTCTATTTAAAGTTTAACCGACTAAGAGAAATACGAGAAAATATTACAGGTTCCATAAAAACAAATTAAATATATCAAAGCTTCGTTATAAAACTTTTTCATCGACTGAGTAAAATATAACTTGATATAAATAGTACTCGTTTACATGGAAAGTGGTTAAAAGAGACATCAAAAGATTCTCTTGATATACTCGGTAAAAACTGTTCCTCTCCTAACACAGCCTGTAATGGATGTAGCCTTAATCATTGATGATTAAATTGTCTTAAACGTATGATTAAATTGGAACTCAATGAAAGTAAATTGCATAGCAGCAAAATGAGGGTACCAACTCAAATAACAAGATTCATAACTATATGTTGTTGTCAATTATGAACATTATGTGTGGAGGAATTATAACATAAAAACGTTCCCTCCATATCACTAAATTATATTTTAACAATCAAGTAGGGATTCATTAATTTATAGTAAAACGTTATAATATAGCCTCAAATACAAAAAAAAAAAAAAAAAAAAAAAAAAAAAAAATTGTTATATATTTTTGTACCTTGGTATTGTTCATAGGATATATTTGAAAATTTACATGAGTGCTTCTTACAAGTTAAGATTACATTGTTAAGAAATTGAAAAAATGTACACGACCAGGAAACGCGAGTGTAGCAAGAGTGACCACGTTGGCAAACGAAGCGTGCAGGACTGCTTCCTAATTATTATCATTAGGCCTTTCATCCCACCCCATCACCACTCGATAAATAATAGATCTTTCATTATTTCATTTAAATATGTTTATTGAATAAACATTGAATCAGGGAATTTAGTGTTTAAAAATGTATTATGATTACACATTACAAAAAAAGTGTTAATTTATTAGTGTCATGCTTGATTGAAAGCTTAAGTTTTAAAGTTTATAGCCAGGACAAATACAAAGTTTCGAAACTACAAGGTATGTTTGAAAAATTTTCTATTTAATGTAAAAATAAATACAAGTTGAAAATATTATACACATGTTTAGCTTACTTAGTTTTTTAACTACCTATTAGTTTAGTCAAACAAAAGGGGGCCTTCTACCGTCAGGGTTTTCTTTCCACACTTGTTTTATCATAATATTATTATTTCTTCTCATTACGTGCCCCACCCACCGCAAACGTCGGCACTTGGCTTCTGCTATAATGTCTGGTTCTTTGAATAGATCTCTAATTTCTCTGTTGTGCTTCAGCCTCTATACTCCGTTTTCTATTGTGGGTCCAAAGATTTTTCTGAATACTTTGTTCTCAAAAGTGATCAGCTTTTTTCTGTGTTTTTGTCGATAATCCATGACTCAGCTCCGTAGAGAATTACTGGTCTGATTATTGTTTTGTAAATTTTAATTTTTGTATGGTAAGACAAAAGTTTTGATGACATAAGTTTATTTAGAGCAAACAAGCTTCTGTTAGCTGAGTTTATTCTACTTTGAATTTCTGTGTGTTCACTGTTGTTAGAGCTAATTATTGTACCAAGGTATTTGAATTCATCTACTCTTTCAAAATTGTTTCCTTCTACGGTAAAATTTTGTGTGTTGTCAGGATTTCGGCCAAAATACATAGATTTAGTTTTTTCATTGCTAACTTTAAGTCCAACTTCTTGGGTTTCTTTAATTAAAATTTCAGTTATAATTTTCAGATCTTCTTTGCTTTCTGCCAACAAAACTACGTCATCTGCAAAGGCCAGAGCTGATATTTTATCCCCTATTTCTATCCCTATATTAGTTTTCTTTACTTCTTTTAATGCTCCTTCCAATGCGATATTAAAAAGAATAGGGGACAAGCCATCACCTTGTCTCACTCCTGTCTTAACTTCAAAGGTTGTGGTGTAGTCGTTTTCCACTTTTACTCTACATCTGCTGTTATTTACACTAAGCCTTGCCAAATTTATGATTTTCCTTGGTATTCCGAAACCTTCCATTTTTTCCCATATCTTTTCTCTACACAAACAACTGTCATAGGCTTTGTTGAAATCGATAAAAATTCAAAAAAAAATGTTTGTTAAACTACCAGTATTTGAAATGGCTTGTTTAAGAATGAAAATTTGGTCTGCGGTCGATCTGCTTTTTATGAATCCAGCTTGGTGTTCTTCTATAATTTCATTGGTGTAGGTATCTAGTCTTTTAAGTACAATTTTGGAGAAGATTTTGTAGGTAGTGTTTAAAAGAGATATTCCTCTGTAGTTTTCTGGGTTCTGTTTGTCGCCTTTCTTATGAAGTGGTATTATTATTGCTTCTTCCCATTCCTTCGGTACGTATTGTTCTTTCCAGATTTGTAAAAACAGCTTATGGATTTGCGTAATTAAATATTTACCTCCTGCCTTTATCATTTCGGCACTGATACCATCTGCGCCAGGTGCTTTGTTACTTTTTATCTCTTTTATTACCCTTTTTACTTCCTCCATACTTGGTTCTTCTACTTTTGGTTGTACATTTAGGAATACACAGTCACTATTATTGCTTGTAAAATCGTTTTCTACATTTAATAGATTGTCAAAATATTTTCTCCATATTTCTAGGACTTTAGGTTTTTCTACAATGACTTTTCCTTCAAGCTTAATCCCAAAGGAGTTCGGTTGGAATCCTTTCTTAAACATTTTTAATGTCTTATAAAATATTTTAGTGTTTTCACTATGCATAGATTCTGCTTTTCCTATTATACTATTTATATACTGTTTTTTCTTCTTTCTCAACAGTTTATTTGTTTCGTTTTGAAACCTTCTGTACCTCTGATTTGATTCCTCTGATTGTTCTTGTAGCCATTTTTTCCTTAGATCTTTTCTCTCTTCCAGTTTCTTCTCACATTCTTCGTCGAACCAGACATTTCTCTTTTTCCTTTTCCTTTTTCCACATATCTCCATAGTTGTATTTATCATATATAAATATATTTTTATTATTCTGAATCCGCAGAAAATCTCACATTAATGAGTTAATCATTTGTCAGTTAATGAGTCACGTAATGTGAAATAAGTTCCTAGCCTTATTTAATATACAACGAAAAATTAAAATTTATAACCGTATTTGATATATCAGCCAATTTATAAATTATATCTTCAATTTAAAATCAAGGAAACTGCACTACACTGTTTTACAATAAATATTTTGATGATAGATCCAAATTTTAAATGAATTGTTATCAGTCCCTCATTCACATTACCGTGTAGGCTTATTATAAGAATATATTTAACTAACATGATTCCAACAACAATACCACTGTACGTAAATGGGTGGGCGGTTGGGTCAATACCACTGTACGTGTATGGGTGGGCGGGTGGGTCAGTACCTCTGTACGTCTATGGGTGGGCGGGTGGGTCAGTACCACTGTACGTCTATGGGTGGGCGGTGGGTCAGTACCACTGTACGTGTATGGGTGGGCGGTGGGTCAGTACCACTGTACGTCTATGGGTGGGCGGTGGGTCAGTACCACTGTACGTCTATGGGTGGGCGGGTGGGTCAGTACCACTGTACGTCTATGGGTGGGCGGTGGGTCAGTACCACTGTACGTCTATGGGTGGGCGGGTGGGTCAGTACCACTGTACGTCTATGGGTGGGCGGTGGGTCAGTACCACTGTACGTATATATTACGTCCATGAAGGCATGAAGGTATTATTACTGTTTCGTATGGATTATTGCCTATCATACATTGAAGGAATTGCTTAATTAGATTCAAGGTGACATGATGGTATGTTCGAAACACCCTAGCTATGCAGGGACAACTATCTGACCTAGGAGAGAGGATCAATTGATACGATCCTAAACTGCTCTGTCAGCCCTTTGTTGCCCGAGACTAAACTGCGTCGGACAGTAAAAATAGGATCGTTATTGTAGGCTGTTACTGCAGTAGCCAACAGTGAAAGATTGGGAGAAATATTTTACTTTAAATAATTTAAAATTATTTGAAATAACCTGTAGTTGTTGATACTTTAGGAATAATGAACTTTAATTTTGATACAAAATTGTACAAAATTAAAATTCTTTATTCTTTTCTTCTCTTATTAGAGTTTTTATTGTTAGCCAAATTGGCATAGAAATACATTTTGTTATTTATGTACAGTGGTATTGACCCACCCACCCAACCCTACACGTACAAGGGTATTTATCTTTGTGCATGTAAAACCTCTAAGACACAGTTTATGTATCTAAATTGAAAATGTCTATAACATTGTGAAGTCATACATTTTATTAATCACTGTACTAGATGATAAGTCAGTAGTTCGTGGAATAGAGTATTTTTTAACGATTGGCAGTTACACATTTTTTTAATTCTAAAATTATTATGATTAATCTATCTATACATACTATAATATATTAAGAATTATCTTACCTATGTAAGATATATGTGGCTAAACGAAATGAAACAGACGATTGTTTGTTTTAGACTGACTGACCGGAATCGACGTTGATAATTATGTTTGATATAGCTAATTAGAAATAAATATGCGATTACGATTAAGGTGAACACCAATTAATGAAATTATGTAATATAATGCATTCTTAAGTTCTAAGCATTAATAAAAAGTAACAACAATACGCACAGTATATGATCATTGAATAGATCTATTGCGTAGTTGTTAAATATTTTAAAAATTAATAAATATTTCAAAATCATAATTAATTTCTATATTATAGTAATTATAAAATAACCACATTTCATATGTTTCATTGTATTTTAATTTTTTCCCTTGAATGGTGATTTCTAAATTAAATTTCCGTACTTAATTGAAGAATTATAAAATGATGATTGAAGATGCAGTGTTTCCTTTTGGATGGGAAAGCAAAAAAGTCACGAAACATTCTGACTAGGAGTACTTGGTTTTAATGAAATTTAAATTTCATTTTGTATTCATTACAAAGTTTAAATTTAGTAGTGAATACAAAATGTAAGAATTAAATTGAATAAATTATTGGGAATAGTTGAATAATTATTTTAGTTTCTGTAACCTTTCTGGGGATAGTTTAGTTTATAAAATAAATTTAAAAACTGTTTCATAACAAATAACAAATGTATTATAAAATGTGATATACTGCAAACTATACAAATGGTCTTTCACACCTTGATACGCAAACACATTGTTAACGAACTAGGTAATCACTGGGTTATGTACACTATAATCAGTGGACCAGATTATGTGATCAGCCAATAGCCCAACAATGTCTTGCTAACATTCATTTACACATCAATGGAGCCCTTCAACTCGATAATAGAAATTAACAAGCACTTTAACATAAAATAAACCCAGCAATGGTTAATTTAGTGGAAAGAAAATAAATATGTACTATTGAACTTTTAAGTATTAAAATGTAAATTTAAACAACCCCTGTAAATACTTTCTAAAAACTGCGTGATTTATGTTATAGTAATAATTATTCATATTTATGTCTATTAGTGTATTATTTTTCACAATAAGGATGTATAGAATGATAAATATATATGAACTACACAGTGATTTGTGAGGCTGGAACTTTGTTTTATTGTAGTGAGTGTTATTTGTTTCATCAAAAATAAATGACTAGTTTCATAACTCTTCTGAGATTGAAAAGAGTTACCGTTGGCAAAACAGTTATTTTACCTGATCCTGAAAATAATGATTAGTGTATAATTGTAAGAAGATGTTTACTGTGAATTTAAATGAAATATTTTCTTAATATTAAGGTTTCTATGGCATTATTTCCGTAAGACTAGCTAGTTTTCTACTATGCACTAGTAAAAGAGAGCGTGGACAGATGAGAGTAGGTTTATAGAAAAAAATTTTAAAATTAGGGAGTTAACTCACCAATCTGTTTACACCTACATGGGCTATATTTTTGAGACCAATATTCTACACTAATCATAGCAGCGTTACCAAAATGGAGAGAGGCCCGGCAAAACAGTAACAACAACTAAAGAGCCACTTCTGCGGCCGGTCAAACGGATGTCGCAGAAGCCGGGAAGAACCGTTGACGCTTACTGCAGCAAGACGTTCTTGAAGTTGCAAACAAAAATTTTAAGGGCTTCTGTTAAAGACAATAATACATTTTGAAATATGTAAAAATATAATAATTGAGAGACGAAACGATTAATTAAAAAAGTTAGAAGAAACCCATAAAAACCACGAAGTGTTGTGTGTTTAAGAGTATATCGTATCCATTGAGACTGAGAGAAGACAACTGAATTCAATGATGAGGGAGAAAAATATCTGTATTTGTGAACCAATGGGGTTGCAGAATGTAAGTAAATTCTAATATTATAATCAAGTAATAATAGAAAGTAAGCCAAGCAAGAAATATATTTATCCCAAAGATAGCACTGGCAGTGCCAAGAAAATGAGAATACTTACTTGGTTTGATTTCCGTGAAATCTTTCATCATTTGGTCTAGATAATAATAGATATGCCAAATTTATCCTTGGTACCAAACTATATCTTATAATGCCAAATACATATATGCGAATACATGTGAAATTTTGCAAATATTTATAGTGCTAAAGAAAGAGCATTGTTCGTATTTATATTTTAAATATTTGAAATTCGTCGAACTTTAAAAATTAATTCTTAATTTTTTTAATTAGTGAATTTTTTTTTAATTAGGATTTAATTAGTGACATGTATATCTTTCAAAAGTATTACTAATTTATTTATTTACAACGTAAAACATATAATTTGCCAAATTTTTAAAATAATGTTAACGTATGAGAGAATAAAAAGCTAATTAATAATACTACAAAATTTCCAAATGAAACTGATTTTGTATGAAACTAAACCCATCCTAAGAACGACTAAATATTTTACGTAATCACCTTGCAACTGTGATTCAACTCTTTGAAGTGGGTTACTACCTCACGTTCTCTCGTCTACCAATTCCTGAAACGACGCCAACATGGGGCTTCACGACACGTACATTGAGATTTACGCCCACTAAAAATAACAGGTCTGCGGTTTATTGATCGTTACTGTAAGACCTTTTAATTCGGCTAGTTGAAACAGTTATATAAGTTAAATGTCAACAATTACAAGCTAGAAAAGTCAAGTTAAAATGACTACAAAAAATATATAATCTAAATGGTAAATAAAAGAGTAATTAACTATAAATCTGTTTTAATAGCTTAAAACAGCTTTGTTCTTTACAAATGGAGGCATTATAATTTAAGGATGCTCGAAACATTAAGTAAATCATATAATCTATCACTTTTATATTTTTTTAAAGCTACGTTTATCGGCCTTTGTGATGACGTAACATTTTAATTTGCTCTTAAGGAAAATATAGTTGGTTTCTACCTCCAGCTATATCATTCTTTCACATAGATCATTATTCACACAGAACTTAAGTCTTTGAAGACGATTCAGGATATATTACTGAGATAAAATGCCTTGTGTACATCCCCTCTCTCATTATCTCATGTAAAACAAGCAGTAATCCCTTTCATTGTAACACACAAACTAAACATATATCACGCGTCAATACTTAATTCATAGTGCACAACACAATACTAATATACAACCATACACGACTTACACCAGGCAATTGAAAATAACAAGCAGCATGACAGCAAATAAATCATCATCAACACTTGTTAGTATTACTTATACTGCCTACCTCTTGCTTTAAATCAAACATCATCAACGATTGTTAGTATTACGTATACTGCCTACCTCTTGCTTTAAATCAATCATCATCAACACTTGTTAGTATTACTTATACTGTCTACCTCTTGCTTTAAATCAATCATCAACAACACTTGTTAGTATTATTTATACTAAATACCTCTTGCCTTAAATCAACCATCATCAACACTTGTTAGTATTACTTATACTGCCTACCTCTTGCTTTTAATCAACCATCATCAACACTTGTTAGTATTACTTATACTGCCTACCTCTTGCTTT
This sequence comes from Stictocephala bisonia, assembly GCA_035578905.1. NCBI lineage: Eukaryota > Metazoa > Arthropoda > Insecta > Hemiptera > Membracidae > Stictocephala > Stictocephala bisonia. The sequence goes on along the minus strand of JAQJVL010003552.1, from coordinate 50,447 downwards.
AAATCAAACATCATCAACACTTGTTAGTATTACTTATACTGTCTACCCCTTGCTTTTATTCAACCATCATCAACACTTGTTAGTATTACTTATACTGCCTACCTCTTGCTCTTAAATCAACCATCATCAACGATTGTTAGTATTACGTATACTGCCTACCTCTTGCTTTAAATCAAACATCATCAACGATTGTTAGTATTACGTATACTGCCTACCTCTTGCTTTAAATCAATCATCATCAACACTTGTTAGTATTACTTATACTGTCTACCTCTTGCTTTAAATCAATCATCATCAACACTTGTTAGTATTATTTATACTAAATACCTCTTGCCTTAAATCAACCATCATCAACACTTGTTAGTATTACTTATACTGCCTACCTCTTGCTTTAAATCAAACATCATCAACACTTGTTAGTATTACTTATACTGTCTACCCCTTGCTTTAAATCAACCATCATCAACACTTGTTAGTATTACTTATACTGCCTACCTCTTGCTCTTAAATCAACCATCATCAACGATTGTTAGTATTACGTATACTGCCTACCTCTTGCTTTAAATCAACCATCATCAACACTTGTTAGTATTACTTATACTGCCTACCTCTTGATTTAAATCAATCATCATCAACACTTGTTAGTATTACTTATACTGAATACCTCTTGCTTTAAATCAACCATCATCAACACTTGTTAGTATTACTTATACTGCCTACCTCGTGCCTTAAATAAATCATCATCAAAGCTTGTTTGTATTAATTATACTGCCTACCTCTTGCCTTAAATAAATCATCATCAACACTTGTTAGTATTACTTGCACTGCCTACCTCGTGCTTTTAATCAACCATCATCTACACTTGTTAGTATTACTAGTACTGACGACCTCTTGCTTTAAATCAAACATCATCAACACTTGTTAGTATTACTTGTACTGCCTACCTCTTGCTTTAAATCAAACATCATCAACACTTGTTAGTATTACTTGTACTGCCTACCTCTTGCTTTAAATCAACCATCATCAACACTTGTCAGTATTACTTATACTGCCTACATCTTGCCTTAAATAAATAATCATCAACACTTGTTAGTATTACTTATACTGAATACCTCTTGCTTTAAATCAACCATCATCAACACCTCTTTAGTATTACTAGTACTGACTACCTCTTGCTTTATATCAACCATTATCAACACTAGTTAGTATTACTTATACTGCCTACCTCTTGCTTTATATCAACCATCATCAACACTTGTTAGTATTACTTATACTGCCTACCTCTTGCATTTAATCAACCATCATCAACACTTGTTAGTATTACTTATACTGCCTACCTCTTGCTTTAAATCAAACATCATCAACACTTGTTAGTATTACTTATACTGTCTACCCCTTGCTTTAAATCAACCATCATCAACACTTGTTAGTATTACTTATACTGCCTACCTCTTGCTCTTAAATCAACCATCATCAACGATTGTTAGTATTACGTATACTGCCTACCTCTTGCTTTAAATCAAACATCATCAACGATTGTTAGTATTACGTATACTGCCTACCTCTTGCTTTAAATCAATCATCATCAACACTTGTTAATATTACTTATACTGTCTACCTCTTGCTTTAAATCAATCATCATCAACACTTGTTGTATTATTTATACTAAATACCTCTTGCCTTAAATCAACCATCATCAACACTTGTTAGTATTACTTATACTGCCTACCTCTTGCTTTAAATCAAACATCATCAACACTTGTTAGTATTACTTTTACTGTCTACCCCTTGCTTTAAATCAACCATCATCAACACTTGTTAGTATTACTTATACTGCCTACCTCTTGCTCTTAAATCAACCATCATCAACGATTGTTAGTATTACGTATACTGCCTACCTCTTGCTTTAAATCAACCATCATCAACACTTGTTAGTATTACTTATACTGCCTACCTCTTGATTTAAATCAATCATCATCAACACTTGTTAGTATTACTTATACTGAATACCTCTTGCTTTAAAACAACCATCATCAACACTTGTTAGTATTACTTATACTGAATACCTCTTGCTTTAAAACAACCATCATCAACACTTGTTAGTATTACTTATACTGCCTACCTCGTGCCTTAAATAAATCATCATCAAAACTTGTTAGTATTAATTATACTGCCTACCTCTTGCCTTAAATAAATCATCATCAACACTTGTTAGTATTACTTGCACTGCCTACCTCGTGCTTTTAATCAACCATCATCTACACTTGTTAGTATTACTAGTACTGACGACCTCTTGCTTTAAATCAAACATCATGAACACTTGTTAGTATTACTTGTACTGCCTACCTCTTGCTTTAAATCAACCATCATCAACACTTGTCAGTATTACTTATACTGCCTACATCTTGCCTTAAATAAATAATCATCAACACTTGTTAGTATTACTTGTACTGCCTACCTCTTGCTTTAAATCAAACATCATCAACACTTGTTAGTATTACTTATGCTGTCTACCTCTTGCCTTAAATCAATCATCATCAACACTTGTTAGTATTACTTATACTGAATACCTCTTGCTTTAAATCAACCATCATCAACACCTCTTTAGTATTACTAGTACTGACTACCTCTTGCTTTATATCAACCATTATCAACACTAGTTAGTATTACTTATACTGCCTACCTCTTGCTTTATATCAACCATCATCAACACTTGTTAGTATTACTTATACTGCCTACCTCTTGCATTTAATCAACCATCATCAACACTTGTTAGTATTACTTATACTGCCTACCTCTTGCATTTAATCAACCATCATCAACACTAGTTAGTATTACTTATACTGCCTACCTCTTGCTTTATATCAACCATCATCAACACTTGTTAGTATTACTTGTACTGCCTACCTCTTGCTTTAAATCAACCATTATCAACACTTGTCAGTATTACTTATACTGCCTACATCTTTCCTTAAATAAATAATCATCAACACTTGTTAGTATTACTTGTACTGCCTACCTCTTGCTTTAAATCAACCATCATCAACACTTGTTAGTATTACTTATGCTGTCTACCTCTTGCTTTAAATCAATCATCATCAACACTTGTTAGTATTACTTATACTGAATACCTCTTGCTTTAAATCAACCATCATTAACGCTTGTTAGTATTACTTATGCTGTCTACCTCTTGCTTTAAATCAATCATCATCAACACTTGTTAGTATTACTTATACTGAATACCTCTTGCTTTAAATCAACCATCATCAACACTTGTTAGTATTCCTTATGCTGTCTACCTCTTGCTTTAAATCAATCATCATCAACACTTGTTAGTATTACTTATACTGAATACCTCTTGCTTTAAATCAACCATCATCAACACTTGTTTGTATTACTTGTACTGTCTACCTCTTGCTTTAAATCAATCATCATCAACACTTGTTAGTATTACTTATACTGAATACCTCTTGCTTTAAATCAACCATCATCAACACTTGTTAGTATTACTAGTACAGTCTACCTCCTGCTTTAAATCAACCATCATCAACGCTAGTTAGTATTACTTATACTGCCTATCTGTTGCTTTAAATCAACCATTATCAACTTTTGTATCTTGTGTCCATTAAAGGATTTTCAAAACATTTAGCTTGTACATACATTAACCATTCGGTTTACCAGGTATTTCATCAATATAAAAATGTTGATTGTGACTCTATACTAATTATGGATCTGTTAAATTTCTGTTAATTTTACTAAAATGCTGGTATATGTATTTAGTGCAATTGTTTAATTTTTCGAGCTTGTATTCTTCTGTAAAATACTAAAACTTGGAACCAAATACCATTTTAAAACGTTCACTCTCTTAAATAATATAAATAACAATTACCAATCATATATTTCATGTCGAATGATTATTAGTATGTTTAAGTGAACATGATGTGTAAAAATGATACCAGTCAATAAACATATAACCGATGTAATTCAAGCATTTGTATTCAAAACATTTATGTTGGGAGGTATTGATAAAAATACCACAAAAAAATATTTTCTCTCAATAACTATATGATTTCCATGTTACTTCTTCGCTAAATAAATACCATCCATTGTGTAAATGAAGTGTATTTCTCAAGGGGAAAGTACTGATATTGATATTTGTGATGTAGCAATCATGAATATGGTGCTGAATGTAGCAATAATTGAAAGAGTTGTTTTAGAGATAAAACTGTAGAATTGAGTACTGAATTATAAGTATGAATCGTAAAATTATAGTATCATCATTAACTCTTATTCAAATTTATTGCAAAATATTTCCGTTTATAGATTCAAGAGTGTTATCATACTAAGCTGAAATTAAGAAAGATGCAACAACAACTTAAGCCAATAAAAAACTAACAATAAAATACAGAATACATTTTATGTTGATATTTTTAAATACTCTTAAAACAATGATCTAATTTGTATTTCTAATATTAAGATTTATTTCCATATTATAAAAAAAGATAGTTAAGTTAATTCCACGTATTGTTTAGTTTATGAAACATTAAATATAGACATAACTTAAAATTTACAAGATTATATTTAGTTTACAATTATGATAAATTTGCGAGTATTAAAGATAAATTATTTATTCACATTACACGGAGAATCCCTACATTTATCTCTTTACTTTAGGGTCCGTAGAATTACAGACAAGGATAGCAGTGAAGAACCTGTGTGTAACGCATGAATGTCGTCTATGTTTCTGGGAACACGTCAAACCAGTGAGCGAAAGGCAGCAAAGGTGGTCATTTCACTCAGAAGATAATAGGGGAATGTTGACGGATCAATGTCAATTAGGAGGAGACCACGTGGTCAATGTAAATGTCGTTCTCCTGTACGGTGCAAAGTGTGGGTGGTGCGATGAAGATGAGGAGGTATAGTCTTTTAAGCAGGTGCTGGCAGTGCAACGAATAGCAGTGTTAAACGTTGCCTACGTCTACCGTACTATTGCTGGTTCGTCAGTGATAGTTGTGGCAGGAATCACTCCCATTGATTTACTCACCTTTAAGAGGCAGGATATATTTCACCAGGCACTCAAGCTAGGCAGAAAACAAGCAGCGGTAAAGGCTAGGACCCATATTCTGCAAGATTGGTAAGCAGGTGCTATAACAGCACTCATTAACAGTGAACTCATCACCTCATCGGTGATCTTGAGGCCTGGATCAGTGGATTCATGGAGAGGTGCACCGTGTGGAGATTTATACATGTGCCATCTACTAAGGGTCACGGGTACGTCAGGAAGCAATTTTTCGCAATTAGTAAACTTGTATTTTCAAACTAGAGTTTTCCCTCACTCTTAAAAACTGCTAAACTAATACCAATTTATTAAAAATGACGTCCTTTTTCCATCAAAAACTATCGGCCAATCTATATTTTTTTCTATTAAACCTTTCTAACAAGCATGTTAATTTTTTTTAATTAACACAACCAGCTCTCTGAGTACCAATTTGGATTCAGAAAGGGCAGGTCAACTATAGAAGCAGTGGTGCGTCTAATCGGTATGGTTTTCGAGGGATAAGAATGTAGTGAATAAACCCTTGGTGTTTTTCTAGACTTATCAAAAGCTTTTGACTGTGTTGATTATACGCTACTGCTAACTAGATTGGAATTACATGTTATCCGAGGCATTCCCCTTGACTGGCTTGGTTCATACATAAGCCAAAGCACTCAATTAGTTCAAATCTCAATAATTCTTCTAAATTAATCATCCTGTCCTTTGGTGTCCCTCAGGGTTCAATTTTCAGCCCAGTCCTGTTCTTAGTTTATGTCAATGACATTGAGGAATCACTGCAACAGGTGAAAATCGTACTGTGTGCAGATAAGACAAGTCTGATCTAGAGTTGAATAAATGCATTTAACATTTCAAGAGTCTCAGTCTAAAAGCAAAACTTTCTAAAAAACTTTAATTTTTTTCCTTGCGTCCCTATGGCTTACAATGGAGCCCCAGTGTGATTTTGGAGGTTAACATGCTTGAAGAAGTACACGTATTCCAAGTTGAAATTCCTGGATCGAGAGTTGACATGGAATGTCCATACTGACAAGGTGTGTGTCATACATCATACATATTTGTTTTTACGACTTTAGCTAGCTACTGCCCTAGGTCCTAGCTAGATAATGCTAGTTCCCAACGACGGCGAATTATGGCTTTATATATCCTCACTTAAGTAATAGCGCAGCGTCGTGGGGATCCTGCGTCAATAACTAATTCTTGAGATTATTTAGATTAAAGAAAAATGCAATGCGAATAATCGAAATAGTCAACTTCAGAGACTCTTGCAGGCCAATTTAAAATACATCTACATTCTTTAAACAACAATTGTTTCATCTCTAAGTGTACCCTGCCTCGGGGGGGGGGGTCAAATACACGAATATAACTCTAGAGGCAGTGACGTTGCCTGTCTAATTGATCTCTAGGAGTCCAATATGCTGTAGGAAAGTGACCTCGTAGAAGCGAAACACAAACGGTTAGGTGTGTGTTTGGAGACCGTGAGAAAATGAGATTTTATCACATTAATTATAGAGTACACAACAAATACATAGGGGGCGAAGGACCACTTAATATTTACCGATTAAGACGGTGAGGGGTTTTATGTCATAAGTAGATATATATAGAGATAGAAAGCAGACAGTACCTTGAGCTGATGTAAGGCGAAAATATAACACACACTTGGCTGGTCGTCGGTTGGGTAGTCTACAGCTGCGGGATGACCCCGGGACGAGCACTATGAGAAGAGAGAAGTTCTTGTAGAGGAAATGAGCCCGAAGACACAGGGATAGTCACACACACACTATATTGGTACACACACGCACTATATTGGTACACTTACACGGAGCGAGAGGGGGAAAGCTATATATATACGGTGACGGTTATAAACAAATGAGGTTGTTACAATTAGAACAAATTATAAATTAGCATGAGGTAGAGAAAGCCCACGACATACATAATGACTGTACGTGGCGAGAGTTTGGAACGCACTGGCTCTGTCTGTCTTTTCGCGGCACGGGGAGAGGGGGTTTTGCGCGGTTTTACAAGAAAAGAGAGGGGGAAACCTTCTAACCTGCCATGCTATATTGCCCAAGTGATACCAACATACAAAGAATATGACATGAATTGAAGACAATTAAAAATAACAGATATATATATACTTATGCTAAGACTTAAGAATACTAAACATTCCGGCCCCCTTGAAGCATTGCAGGCTTCAACAATACATTGAACACACAAGAGAAAAAATATAGTACATGGGGGCGGACACTCAGTCACTTATTTCAGGGGCAAAGGGAAGATCTTGACGACTGGACGCGTGAGATGTCCGGTGGCCGTCTTGAGGTCCACGACACGGACGATGCCGTCCTTGCCAGGGTGAGTACCCGTCACTCGAGCAAGAGGCCAAGTGAGGGGTGCAGAGGGGGCGTGCACAAGCACGAGGTCACCAATCTCGATGTTATTCTTGGAGCTGGTCCATTTTGAGCGCTGTTGTAGCATGTGGATATATTCCAGGCTCCAGCGTTGCCAAATCCGCTGGTGCAAAGATTGTGTCAGTTGCCAATGTTTCAGGCGGTTGAGGGGCACTTCACTGACGTTGCGTTCAGGGACAGCAGCCAGGGTGGTGCCGATCAAAAAATGACCGGGAGTCAAAGCGGTCAGATCAGAGGGATCACTTGAGAGAGGCGTGAGAGGCCTAGAGTTAAGCATCGCCTCCACTTGAGTTGACAGATTTATAAACTCGGGAAGGGTTAAAATGGTGTCTCCCATCACACGTTTTAAATGGTATTTTGCCGACTTCACTGCACTTTCCCATAATCCACCTTGATGGGGAGCAGCGGGGGGGTTAAAATGGAAGCTGATTCCACGAGGGGCTGTGAAGCGATGTATCACTTCTTGAGCAGAGGTAGAGTTGACTTGAGTGTCGATGAGGCGACGAAGCGTGGCATCGGCACCGATGAAGTTTGTACCACAGTCGCTGTAGAGATCTGTACACAGACCGCGGCGAGACACAAAACGGGTTAGGGCGGCTATGAAACCGTCTGTAGTGAGGTCCGTGACAACTTCGAGGTGTACGGCCTTGGTCACCATACAAACAAAAATACACAAATACACTTTTACGTGCTTGATAGAGCGAAGGGTCAACATCTTGTTCATAAAGGGTCCACAGTAGTCCATGCCGGTAGACGAAAATGGTCGAGCAGGGGTCACTCTGGAGGGGGGTAGGTCACCCATCAGGGGTGTTACGTTGCGAGGTTTATTTTTAAAACAGGTCACACATTTAAACATTCGTGAACGAATCACACTTCGGGCACATAAAATCCAAACAGACTGAGAGAGGAGAGCTTGTGTGAGCTGAGGTCCAGAGTGGAGGTGAGTAGTGTGGCAATGATCCACGAGCAGGTCCACAATATGGTGTTTTTTGGGCAAAAGCACAGGGTGACGGACGTCAGAGGAGAGCGAGGTGCGGCTAAGTCGGCCGCCTACGCGCAGAAGGCCATCAGCGTCGAGAAAAGGCTTCAGGCGTTGGAGTCTGGTAGTGCAGTCCCGCTGGCGTTGAAGAGAAGAGATGTCCCCAGCAAACGAAGAGTCCTGGACGAGTTTAAAATCTTGAGTCGAGCTCTGTTGAGCTCGGAGGGAGAGAGAGGGCCGTGGTGGGCCGATTTACGACAATTGCCAATGAAGCGCAGCAAGAGTGCTACGATGCGCACGAGTTTATTCCATGAGGAATAGGCAGACAGGAGATCCCATTCAGTTTGGTGAGCGGAGGTGAGGACAACCAAGGGTGTGGTCTTCATCTCTTCTGAAGCTGAGATATCCGTGTCAGTATCGGGGTGAAGAGTGGCGTCAGGCCAATGAGAAGGTGGCATGGAGAGCCATGGTGGTCCAGTCCACCAGAGAGGGTGTTCCACCAGTTCCGAGGCGAGGATTCCTCGCGAGGCACAATCTGCTGGGTTTTCCTTGCTGGGAATATAACGCCAGCTTGAAGGAGGTCTGAGTTCTTGAGTCTGAGCAACACGATTTGCCACTTAGGTTTTTAGCCTATACGAGGGAGTCTGCAGCCAGGTCAGAGCTACCGTTGAGTCGCACCAGAGAAAACATTTTTGGAGGGAGAGATGTTCTTCAAAAATAGTACAGCAGTGGGCAGTCAGCTGTGCTAGGAGATGAGCAGCACACAACTCAAGACGAGGAAGGGTCACTCGCTTAAGTGGCGCTACACGTGTCTTGGCGAAGACTTGACGTACTAGAATTTCATCGTTGGCGAGCTGGCAGCGGAGATATAGGACGGTGGCAAACCCAGCTTCGGAGGCGTCGCAGAAACCGTGTACTTCGATACTGAGAGCGGCAGAGAGCCGGAGAGCCCGGGGTATGGAGACCAAAGAGAGAGAAGAGAGAGTGGACACGAAGGTGGCCCACTTCGCTTGGAGATCAGGAGTCAGGGGTTCGTCCCACTGCAAACCTTGAGTCCAGAGTAATTGCATGTAGCATTTTGCTAGCATGATGCAAGGTGCGAGGTGACCACAAAGGTCGTAGATTCTGGCAATGGTGCTGAGCACGTGCCGTTTAGTAGGGAGAGACGGGGGGACATTAAAGTCATAAGTGAAGGCATCCGTCTCCGGTGACCAGCGAAGACCCAGGATGGTGAGGTGAGGTTCATTGTGGTTTTCCAAGAAGACAGGGTTGTCTCGATGATCCTCGGGCAGTGCCTGAAGTAGTTCGGGGGAGTTGGAGGTCCATTTTCGGAGCTCAAAGTGTCCAAGTTTCAAAAGCTTGATGAGGTCCTCTTGAAGCTTCTTGGCTTCGTCCAAGGTGTCTGCTCCCGACACTATGTCGTCAATATAGGTCTCGGTGGCCAGAACCTGGGCGGCCTCAGGGAAGGGGCGGCCTTCGTCCTTAGCCAGTTGATGCAAGGTCCGAATGGCCAAAAAAGGCGAGCAATTGACTCCGAAAGTGACTCGGGTCAACTTGAAAATAGAGAGAGGGTCTGAGGGCTGTTCCCGCCATAAGACTAGCTGAAACAGCTGATCCGAAGGTTGGACTAAAATCTGCAGATACATCTGACGAATATCGCACGTGAACACAATGTTGTGTGTCCGGAATTTCAGCAAAACGTCACTGATGTTGGTTTGCAATTTGGGTCCTACTAATAGATTGTCATTGAGGGAGTGGCCAATGCTCGTTTTGCAGCTGGCATCGTAGACAACTCGCAGTTTTGAGGTGTCACCTTTGGTCTTAAGTATACCATGGTGTGGTAGAAAGTTGTGAGGGAGATTTTCTTCAAAGTCATGAACTTTAGTCATGTGGCCAGCGGCTTCGCCATCTCTCATGTATTGTACATAGAGATCACGTAGTTGAGGCTGGAGCTGGAATTTCCGTTCCAGGGAAGAAAGTCGCTTCGTGGCTATTTCACGGGAGTGACCAATAGGAGGGTGGTCAGACTTGAAGGGCAGTTGGACAACATATCTTCCGTCTTCAGTCCGGCTGTGAGTGGCTGCTAAGTGTTGATCACAAGCTTCTTCTTCTTGAGACTTCCGAGTAGAGTTAGGGAGTTCTTCCTGTGTCCAGAAACGTTGTAATGAGGAGTGAAGGTCCGCTGAGTCACATGCCGAATGAAGCGTCACGAGGTGTGAAACAGGATAAGCAGAGGCGTCACAAGGTGCGGAGCCCATGACAACATATCCAAAGTGAGTTCCGAAGAGGTGAGGTAGGCCGGGTCCGAGTTCATGACTCTCATGAGTGAATAGTCTTGGGAATAAGGCACCACCCAGGACGACATCAACACTGCCTGGCAGGTGGAAGGGTCGGCGAGGACGTAGCCCCTAGTGAGACGAAAGACCTCCAGGGCGATGGAAACTCGAGGGAGATCCGTGGTCAGGTGATCCAGGATCAGCATGGGGTGTTGTGAAGCGATGGATAGGCCGGAGAGTGTCTCAATGTTGAGAAGAGTTTGACCTTTATTTTTGGTAATGTGGTTACCAAGCCCTGTGAGTTGAACTTCGGATTTAAACCGACGTGCGCCTAAAAGCTGTGCGGCTCATTCTGTGATCAAATCCGTCATTGAACCGCTGTCGATCAGAGCCCGGAACACATGAGTTGTACCATGAGAAGAGGTGAGTTTTATTAAGGCTATGCCTAATAAAACGGTAGAGTGCCAAATACGCGAGTTGGTGTGACCCTGAGCAGTCATTGTCACCGAGGTGTGAGGTGTTCAGTCCACTCTTCATGAGTGGTTATCTCCTTAATTGGAGCGGCGAGTTGAAGAGGCTTATTGCTTTGAGGAGGGGCGCTATAATTAGCATGTTTGCCCTGAGAAGTGGGAAAATGTAATAAAGTGTGATGCCTTTTATTACAAGTTTGACAGGCGCCTTGAGAGCGGCATTCCTTTAAGTCATGGTTTCCCAAACAGGAAATACAACGCCTATGGTCTTTTACCATGCGCTGACGATCATGAGGAGATTTTTCACGGAAAGCTGCACAAGAGTAAATTTTATGTCCGCTTGAGTTACAAGCAAAACATAATGCCATGGTAGGCTTGCCCTTAGAAGCGGCAGAGGGAGGTTGAGAGGGGTTAGAATGTGCAGTGACCATACTGACATCGCTAGTGCGGAAGTGCGCCTTTTTAGGTGCGAAGGCCTTGAGGTTTGAGTGCGCGGGCTTTGAGTGAGAGGTGCTGTGAAGGTTAGCATTCTCCGTTTGTGAACATTCCAAATTCAGAAATTTGATAATATCTGTTACGCCAGGTAACGAGCGTGAAGAGGCTTCCTCATCGGAGTAGGTGCGAAACCCTTCAAGTTTTTTGCGCAGATCATTATCCATCTTGCGCAACAGGAGTGCAGACAAAAGTGGATTGTCATCGGTGACGTTGCATTCCAAGGCATTTAAAGCTTGGGAATGTTCCGTAAAGAGATTCACAAATGAGCGCAATCCCTTGAGAGAGGTGGCGGTTATGTTGGGTAAATCCAACAGCTGGTTGAGGTGGAGAGATTGCAGTCTTCTCGAGTTGTGGTAACGTTCTCTCAGCAGGTTATATGCCACCAGGTAGTTGGCCGCTGTGAGATTTAGGCTTTTCACCAGATTAAGCGGCTCGTCACTGAGCACGCTTAGAAGGTATTGGAATTTCATCACGCTCGAAAGGGTAGCGTTTCTGTGTATTGTAGTGTCAAACAAATTGATGAAACTGGTCCACGTGAGGGGGTCACCAGCAAATTTCTGCAAATCGAGTTGGGGCAGGCGGACATGAGAAACAGGGGATTGAGAGGCGGCTGAAGCATCACTAAGAGCAGAGGATGTGTTAGGCACTTCGGGAGGTAATAATACTTCAATGGTTGCGGAGATGAAAGAGAACAAAGACTCTATGTCGTCCTGATCACGTGACAAAGTATCATCAGGGATAGGATCATTTTCGATAAACAAAGCCCTTTGAAGGTGGTTTTCAAACTCAGCCTTTTTTTCCTGATTTCATTTGCATAGGCAGCAAGTTGCTTTAGTTGGACGGGAGTAAGCGGTTCGCCAGTCTGGGCTAGCTCATCAACAGCGGTCTTCAGTTTAGTAAACCGAGTTTTGGTCAATAACGTGGACCGGGTGTAGATAGCAGAGGTAAATTCTCCAACTTTGGGAGCCATCTTCAGAGATATAAAACACTGAGTTACTTTAAATCAATAAAAGACAAATTCCAATCCCCAGAGTGAGAGAAGTCCACAAAATATTCTTGAGGTCACTGAGGCGTAGAGGTCATATAGCCAACGAACATAGAGTAGGCCTATTGTATCATATGTAAACACAGTGCAAAACCTAAATTAAGAATAAAAAAAATTAAATAAAATATTTTTATGCAACAACAAAAGACAATGGCGTCGGGAGACGTGATATGTGAATAATAATTAAAAATATTCACCTGAGGACAAGTTGACTGTGATTACAGAGACTACAATACAACAATAAAAATAAATTACACTAGTCATGTAGCAATTTACAATCACTTGAGTCAGGAGACTTGAGGTGTCAAAATAATGAACTATTACGACAAGAGGTGTCAATTGTAATGGCACAAAACAAAATTAACCTACTGCCAAAAAATGAGGAGTTTAAAACAATAATTTTAATTTAAACCCTAATATGAGAAAAATAGCTACAGTATTATTAACTTGTTAGCTTTGAGTGTTAACAATGTATACAACCAGAGGGAAAGAGCAGTAAATCTATAACTATACAAAACACAGCTTATTGAAGGGCCCTATGTCATATGTAAACAAAATATTTCAAACAAAATACAAGTTTAGTTTCAGCTAAGTTTTGTTAAAATAAACAAAAACTCCTTTTAATTACAGTGAGAGAAAGTGTTAAGTATTTCATATAGCCATTTGAATATGTTCAATAATATTTTAAAACAAGAGGATCCACAAAACCTAATATACGGGGTGTCCCACGAAGAGGTTTACACGTTTGATTTTATATCATTTGCCCATTTTTCCACCGAACATTTTCAAACTCTACACAATTCATTAAATATAAGTTTTAAAAATATTCTGTTAAAATTACAGCTCTCTAGAAATTGTAGAAACAAAATGGTGGCATTTTGAAAACTATACATTGAAACAGTAAAAAACAGCGATTTTTGTTTTGTAAAATTATTTATTGTCATATTCTAGATAAATGAGGCATTTAAATTAGAAAATTAGAACATAGCCAAACTTCCTTCTAAAGTTCGAACTGTAATCCAAAATTATTCGAACTGTAATCCATCCACAGCGACACACTGATAACAGCGCTTAAAAATGAATCGAAGCTCTTTCAAAGACATTCTGCGGTATCCGGAGACTTTCCTCTTCAGTTGATTGTTTTATTTCCTCATCATTATTGAAGCTACGGTATAAACTTGTTACTTTAAGTAACCCCACCGTAAGAAATCACACACAGTTAAATCTGGGAATCGGGGTGGCCAATCTAAAAAATCACTTCCACGACCAATCCAATGGCCACGAAGGTTGTCATTTAATAATTGCTTGACAGGATTTGCAAATTGGGGAGGAGCACCATCTTGTTGGAAGATTGCTTGATCCGTTTCTGGAAATGTAAAATGAGGCAATACTTGTTCATTTAAAACCTGTGCATATCTATTCCCAGTTTTTGTACTGTCTGAAATGTCGTAAGATAGCGCGCCATTACAACTGACAGCTGCCCAAACAGTAATTCCTTTTGATTTTAGTTGACCCTGTTCAAGAATGTGTGGATTGGCGGTGTTGTAATAATTACAATTGTGTCTATTTACAACACCATTGCGGTAGAAAGTGGACTCGTCTGAAAAAACAATTATAGTTTGCCAATCAGGATCTAGCTCATGAAACTCAATTATACGAGAACAAAATTCCACTCTCCTGTCCGGATCATCTTCGAGAAGATTAAGGACTAGGTGAATTTTGTAAAATTAAATTTTTGATTTTCCTAATTAATCTCTGTACTATAGACTTTGGAACGCCAGTTTCAAGTTCAACCTTCCTCAGTGATTTCGGTTACCTGGAGAGCGGAGCATTGATGCGCATACCAGTACTTCTCTTTCCTCATTTGATTCTCTAGAGTAATTTTTTAGGATACTTCCAGTTTCTAGCAAAAGATTTTTCCACTTCCAAAGCATTTTTGGCTTACAAGGTGGTTCAACTCTGAGTAAGCAACCAGCGTTATTAAACAGCTGTTGCAACGCAGTAATAAAATCAGGTAATACAAGAAATGAATTTTTATAGGAAGCAAAATGGTAAATTTTCAAAATGCCACCATTTTGTTTCTACAGTTTCTAGAGAGCTGTAATTTTAACAGAATATTTTTAAAACATATTTAATGAATTGTGTAGAGTTTGAAAATGTTCGGTGGAAAAATGGGCAAATAATATAAAATCAAACGTGTAAGCCTCTTCGTGGGACAGTCTGTATAAACAAGTGTCGCAAAAGGTACAAGTTTTTACGTTAACTTTCGTTTAAATAAATAAATCAATTTAAACACAATATAATACAGTATAACATTCTTAAATAATCATAGAAAGTCTAAACCAGCTGAGGTAAACATCAAACAATCAAATGTAAATAAGACACGTAAACAATAACAATGAGAAGTGCCAGTTGTGTTTTGACAGGTGTCAGCTGTGCTGCCTAGTGCAGCTTTGATCGTAATGGCACTGGCAGTGGAGGCTAGAATGGTGGGGAGGTGAACACGCGGGAATATCACAATGGGAAACACCACGTGCAGCCAAATTCGCAGGCACTTAATTTCGCTGATTAGCAAATATCGACGAATATCAAGTTTGAGAGTTATTGAGGCAAAGTTCACACATAAAACTTTATGAGAGAGTTTGTTAAGAGTTTGTTGAGAGGTTGTGAGAGCGATTTGAACTGTTTTTGTCCACAGAACGGTGTCAATTCATCCGTCTCGTAAAAACCATGTTTGGAGACCGTGAGAAAATGAGATTTTATCACATTAATTATAGAGTACACAACAAATACATAGGGGGCGAAGGACCACTTAATATTTACTGATTAAGACGGTGAGGGGTTTTATGTCATAAGTAGATATATATAGAGATAGAAAGCAGACAGTACCTTGAGCTGATGTAAGGCGAAAATATAACACACACTTGGCTGGTCGTCGGTTGGGTAGTCTACAGCTGCGGGATGACCCCGGGACGAGCACTATGAGAAGAGAGAAGTTCTTGTAGAGGAAATGAGCCCGAAGACACAGGGATAGTTACACACACACTATATTGGTACACACACGCACTATATTGGTACACTTACACGGAGCGAGAGGGGGAAAGCTATATATATACGGTGACGGTTATAAACAAATGAGGTTGTTACAATTAGAACAAATTATAAATTAGCACGAGGTAGAGAAAGCCCACGACATACATAACGACTGTACGTGGCGAGAGTTTGGAACGCACTGGCTCTGTCTGTCTTTTCGCGGCAAGGGGAGAGGGGGTTTTGCGCGGTTTTACAAGAAAAGAGAGGGGGAAACCTTCTAACCTCCCATGCTATATTGCCCAAGTGATACCAACATACAAAGAATATGACATGAATTGAAGACAATTAAAAATAACAGATATATATATACTTATGCTAAGACTTAAGAATACTAAACAGTGTGAGTTCATCTGAAAGGTTTCCGGCTAGGGTTGGATCACCACGGCCATAGGGGTTTTATTGGTTATTCCTTTATTTGAAGATTATTCTTAAGAGCGAGTTCCACACTCAGTGCGTAAAGACATTTCTCCTACGTCAATAGATAACGTGTTTTTGTCCATGTGTGCTCTGAATTGCATTACATATAAGGCATTATGTCATGTCTTAAGCATATTTTTGTAAATTTAAAAAAAATAATAATAATAACATTGTTGTAAACATTATTTTTTAATGGAAATATGCTTCTTTTTCATTTAATTACAAAGACGACATCTTATATTTTTAGTTACATATGCACAATTTTGTATTTTGACATTGTACTATTGATTCCACAGAAAAAAGCTGCTCTTTGATAAATGTATTTTTAATATTATACAATTAGTTTAGTAATCAGCTGTTAAACAAAAACAAATAAAATGAAAATGTTATAAACATTCCAAGCAATTACATTGGGTATTTATACTAAATTAGGTGGCAATGCAAATAATTTGAGTACTGTAAATAAATTTAATATTGTGGTTTTACTTTATACAGTTAATCTTCAATTACTTGTAATCAAAAGTCACATGACGAGGCCGAAGGCCAAGTTGTCTCGAGCGCAGCAATTGACGCGGTTGGCACGTGAAGTGTGCAGGGATGTCCCCTAATTGCTGTATATAATTGTTATGCATTTTTATAAACATTATTTCTACATGACTGAATATAATAACCTCAAAATCTAACTTTTTATTTTAAAAAATTGGCAATAACGTGATATAATACTTTGTTAATTACCTTAAAACATCACGACAAGCTCAATTGTTAGCAGACGATTATAACATATTATAGTTCTAATGTTATTTACATAAGATAAATCAAAACATTACTATATACATTGGCTAATTTTTTCTTAACACCATGTAAGACATTTAAATTTTAAAGTGGCACGACATTTTAATATTGTAACATACAACATAGTAATGCTCTAATACAATGTATTCTCTGTTGAAAAATACCCTTATAGGTTTCAATCAGTCTGTTAGATCTGTGGATATATTCTTGCCAATAAAATTTAAGTTACACGTATAAACGACAATTTAACGGAAATACTGAGTTTACCACACAATAGACTATTTATATTGCACATCTTATAGCAAATTTTAAGTTAATTTATTTGAGGTTTTACGTGTTATTTATTAACCAACTATATATATCATATATAAAAAGTTTCTGATGTCATTCAACACTCATAACTCCTCTAGGCTATTAATAAAATTTTACAACTTAACACGAACCTATCATAGTTATTTAATTACAATATACATTTGAGAATCCTTAAACAGTTGGGTGATCCTACTATTGATTTTGTTGCAAAAACAAACAGAATAACATCTGTTTGCACTGACGTTCAAAGTAGCTTACAAAAGGTAATAGCACGTAGTCCCTATTATATGGTACAGAAGTTATTTGTCTTAGCACCACGTTATGTTTACATAACGTTCAGTATTACATTATGGTTGTCAAATAACAGGTACAGTTGTCAAATTATGTAATACTTATTTGTTAAGTTCAATTAATCTTCATTAAATTCTTATCATTAAGTTGTAAGAGACAATCAAATAAAAGATTCAAACAAAATTAAATAATTAGTTTACAAGTTTTAGCTAACAAAATTGTTGAAGTTAAAAAAAATAACTAATTAATCAAAGTTTGGCCTAACATATTCTTTGATATTTTTCGGCTAAAAAATGTACGATTGATTTACTAAAACTAAACACACGAAATAAACTGTACAACACTGGACAGTCAACAGCTTGGAGGATATGTACAACAATAATTGTATGTATAAGAGGGTGAGCATCAGATTTAAATTATTAAAATCATAATTCAAAATATATTAAGGGTATGTGTACAGCTGTCAAAATATTATCCAACAGAAGTTTCAGAAGGATACTGCATATTTTCTCTTTTTTATTAGTGTGAAAAACATATCATGGAAATACATACTTTAGATAAGTATCAGTGTTCACTACATAACAACGATATACTGCTTTTTATTATGACCAGAACTGTTGTCTGAAGAGCCAATAACAATTTCCACATATTTCGAGGTATTTCTGGAGATAACAATCGAGATTATGAATGTTGAGAATCACTAATTAACACAAGAATTCATTTATTCATTCATTTTTCATACGTTTTAAGGTGTGAATCCATCCATCATAAATCTCAAGTGAAACGAAATACCTCGTTTGTTATGGAATCATGAATAGTTAAATTGTAATTCATATATAATTAAGTTAGCTTTTAATTGTAAA
The DNA here is from genome assembly GCA_035578905.1 of Stictocephala bisonia. Taxonomy (NCBI): domain Eukaryota; kingdom Metazoa; phylum Arthropoda; class Insecta; order Hemiptera; family Membracidae; genus Stictocephala; species Stictocephala bisonia. The sequence goes on along the minus strand of JAQJVL010003552.1, from coordinate 31,953 downwards.
TGTGTTGCTGATTGTTGAAACAATTTACAAACATCTCAGATATTAGTTAGCTTTGTACACCATTAGACATGCGTTGGTTACTGCTTCATCATATCTGTGAAAAAATGTATGGTTGATTATTACTCAGTTATCTTTCCCTTGCCTAAGTCTAAAAGCCAATGAATAACAAGTTAAACAGGTGTACATTTTTGGTTTGTTAAAGAGCCTAAAAGTTTCTATGACACAAATTCTGCAATATAGGTTTTCCAATAAGAATCACATTTAACACATACCTTTCCAAAATCTCTAATATGTGTTAACGAAATTTGATTCATATACTAAGTGTTTCTTGCTAAAGACCTATTTCAACAGGAAAACCTGAATGTCATTTGCAACCACAGACGGTGTCTCCTTGTCTAATAATTGACACTTCCTTCGTCATTTGTCAAATACTTCCATCTTACCTTTTATTATTTTAACTATTAACAGCTTAATTCTTCAATAAATCACAACTAAAATACACAATATATTTTATAAATACTTTTACCTCACACCTAAATACGCTAAAGTATGATAGTTACCTTAATTTTAGTAATTACTTTCTTCACGGTTCATACGCTACGGAAATATTCAATTTGCATCCGACGTGACACCTTTAAGAAGGAATATACGAGTTGTTATAGGAGCAAAAACCTCGTATAATCTGTTGTTGATGAACTCAATACAGATAGGGATGAATTAATATCAGTACTAAACAAATTTTAGATCAGAAAGATAATCCCAAGATGGTTTTATTAACTTGTATTTAAATCCTGATTTTTACATTTTTTTAATGTTAAAAGTTTTGAAATTCACGTCAAACAATTTATGCTCTGGCCTAGATTAGAGCAATCCATTGATCTGTAAAATCACCCTACCTCTGCATGCTGATGGAAACTACAATTGACAAGACCAATATTTTTTTAGCAAATCTGCAGGATCAGGAGACATTAATTTTTGTCCATCTTAACAACGATTATCTCCTGTTCATGCTTGATAGGAGTGCACATGATGATCTTAAGCTCCCATTTTAGGTTGAGTTAACATCTTCTAATTGCCTCCCTGAGATTTCCCCTAGTGATTCGGACGTCAAGATCTGGGACCTCAGTCCTCAACTTGAGGAATATAGTCTGAATATCATCCTTGTTCTCAGTCACCTTGTTGATTTCCTCCTGTAGCTTTATTTGGGCATTACACCCAGTAAACTCCTGAAGCACCCCTTCAATAGTGGATTTCAAAATATGGTGGATCTTAGCACCATATTTCTGCGGAAATAAGTGATTTCACAATTCTCCAAGGATTTAGAACTGGCCCTTCTGAAACCAAGGTTTATCCAAAATAATTTAATTTTTAGCTATGAATGTGTATTTGTATCTTGTTATACTGGTACATCATTCCTGGCATCCCTGTGCTCTTTTTCGTTCCTCACCTGAGATTTCTCCCACTTTCTTTTGGTCAATTTCATGTTTGAAAACTCATGAATGACATCATGAGTACCTGAACACCATTTTCTTGGTATTTTCCCTTCCCTTGTATCAGTTTGTGAACCTACAACAGCCTTCTAATGTAGTCATTTATATATAGTTGGTGCTAGTGATGCTAAGCTGTTCTAATACTAGTTAAAACATGTATCTGGCTCATAGTACCAGCATGTATGACGAGTAAGGCTCATAGAACCAGCATGTTTGTCGAGTAAGGCTCATAGTACCAGCATGTATGTCGAGTAAGGCTCATAGTACCTGCATGTACAGTATGTCGAGTAAGGCTCATAGTACCAGCATGAATGTCGAGTAAGGCTCATAGTACCAGCATGTATCTCAAGTAACGCTCATAGTACCTGCATGTATGTCGAGTAAGGCTCATAGTACCAGCATGTATGTCCAGTAAGGCTCATAGTACCAGCATGTATGTCGAGTAAGGCTCATAGTACCAGCATGTATGTCGAGTAAGGCTCATAGAACCAGCATGTATGTCGAGTAAGGCTCATAGTACCAGCATGTATGTCGAGTAAGGCTCATAGTACCAGCATGAATGTCGAGTAAGGCTCATAGTACCAGCATGTATGTCGAGTAAGGCTCATAGTACCAGCATGTATATCGAGTAAGGCTCATAGTACCAGCATGTATGTCGAGTAAGGCTCATAGTACCAGCATGTATGTCGAGTAAGGCTCATAGTACCAGCATGTATGTCGAGTAAGGCTCATAGTACCAGCATGTATGTCGAGTAAGGCTCATAGTACCAGCATGTATGTCGAGTAAAGCTCATAGTACCAGCATGTATGTCGAGTAAGGCTCATAGTACCAGCATGTATGTCGAGTAAGGCTCATAGTACCTGCATGTATGTCGAGTAAGGCTCATAGTACCAGCATGTATGTCGAGTAAGGCTCATAGTACCAGCATGTATGTCGAGTAAGGCTCATAGTACCAGCATGTATGTCGAGTAAAGCTCATAGTACCAGCATGTATGTCGAGTAAGGCTCATAGTACTAGCATGTATGTCGAGTAAGGCTCATAGTACCAGCATTTATGTCGAGTAAAGCTCATAGTACCAGCATGTATGTCGAGTAAGGCTCATAGTACCAGCATGTATGTCGAGTAAAGTTCATAGTACCAGCATGTATGTCGAATAAGGATCATAGTACCAGCATGTACGTCGAGTAAGGCTCATAGTACCAGCATGTATGTCGAGTAAAGCTCATAGTACCAGCATGTATGTCGAAGAAGGCTCATAGTACCTGCATGTATGTCGAGGAAGGCTCATAGAACCAGCATGTATGTCGAGGAAGGCTCATAGAACCAGCATGTATGTCGAGTAAGGATCATAGTACCAGCATGTATGTCGAGTAAAGATCATAGTACCAGCATGTATGTCGAAGAGGGCTCATAGTACCAGCATGTATGTCGAGGAAGGCTCATAGTACCTGCATGTATGTCGAGAAAGGCTCATAGTACCAGCATGTTTGTCAAGAAAGGCTCATAGTACCAGCATGTATGTCGAGAAAGGCTCATAGTACCAGCATGTATGTCTAGGAAGGCTCATAGTACCAACATGTATGTCAAGGAAGGCTCATAGTACCAGCATGTATGTCTAGGAAGGCTCATAGTACCAACATGTATGTCGAGGAAGGCTCATAGTACCAGCATGTATGTCGAGAAAGGCTCATAGTACCATAATGTATGTCGAGGAAGGCTCATAGTACCAGCATGTATGTCGAGGAAGGCTCATTTAATCATCACTAACTACGCATTGGCAATTTACCTAATATTTGCATTTTTTATCTGAATATTCTCCTAGCACTTCCTTTGATAGTGCATTTAGAGTTCCCATTTTTTGGTAAGTTTCCTTTATTGGATTTATTGGAGACCTACAATCGAATAACTCTTTTGGGAGCGAAAAATGGCAGGTGTAAGCAGAGGTAAATTTATCCCATTTTCTTCAGCTTCTTGAGTTAGAGGCTCTGAATGTTATAAAACAGGATATAACTACTTTGTGTTTGGTTATCTTTGTCTAAATGTGACATTTTGTTATCCAAGCCATTAGAATGTCACACTAAGGAATACATTTAATGTACTAAGGAATACATTTAAGGAATACTAATAGCCCAAATACATTACTGTTTAATGTAGTAAAAAGTGTATTGTATTAAAATAACTATAATACTATACATCGAGTAACGAAATGTATTTTAAAACAAAAACTTTCCATCGTGAATAGTATAGCAAAACGCCATCCCCTCCCACTACTACTACAAAGTTGCTGCTGACATTTATTTTTGTAGTTCTTAGTTTGTTTGCTGTGCCAACATTGTTATATTACACAGGAGGAACTTGTTATATTTTATAACTGCGAAAAGGACCAGTTTCATCGCCAGTTATACATTATTAAATGGAAACATTTGTGTGCATGCATTTGTGTGATTTGTAAATTAATAAACGTATTGATACAATTAATTAAAACACTTAAGAGAATTCACATATTTTGTGATAAAAGTTCGTTTAACTTAATATTATTTTTAAGTCTTTTTTTCAGTTTTCTGAAAATAAAAGTCTATAATGTTATGGTGATTTAATGCTACCATAAAAGTTAAATTAATGCTAATGGTGATATATATATATATATATATATATATATATATATATATATATATATATATATATATATATAATTTAATCAGAAAAAATGTAATTAAATTTTGCCTTTAATAAATTGGAGAGTTACAGTATTTAATTGGACGGCATGCCAGTGCAGGAATCGGTGTGTTAGAACTTGTAAGGATTATTAATTAATATTAAACAATACAAATATTTCATATATTTATTTACGTAGGGGAAATGTATTTACACACTGAGTGGGGGACTCGCCCTTGTACTTTTAACTGAATACAATTCAATTTAGACAAAGTCTAATTGTGTTATCAATATATATTTTTCAATTAATAAACTAACAATGTAATTTGTATTTTTTTAAATATAGCAATACAAATGTCTCGTAATTAGACGATTATAAAAATATAACAAATTAACAAGTATTTGAAAGTTATTTTCAATGATACCAATTGTAAAATTATTAAAATATAAAGTAAGCAGGTTTTTTCAATACCTTTTCCTATTCCTTGCTGGTATTCCGTAAAAACACTACATTACTTCCACGTCACCTCGTTCGGATTTATCCTGTTGTAAGATGAACTTTTCTTGTTCATATCACATTACTTTCACTAAATTCCATTGCAATCTATACGAGAGCTTTAACTCAGCATCAAATATTTCATCTCTGCTCTAATTTACGGTTAACAGATTTATATACATATTTAATTTTTATAAAATATCATTTAATGTCCTAACATATTCAGTGTAGATAAAATATAATTATAAAATAAACAAAAAATTATAATAGTCTAGTTATATTTAAAATATACATTTTTAGTTAGTCAGTGAGTTAAAATATGACAAATTATTTACATGTTATTTAGAAAATATATTTTATTTTTTATCTAATAATATTAAAAGTTACTACACATTATTTAGTTTTGTTTTTTATCTTATTACAACATTAAACAGATTGGAAAGTAGCTTTAGCTTTATTTTAAATTATTTATTCTGAACAATACCTAGAATGGAAGGAACTACTTTCAATTATAAAATAGAGTTTATCATTTTAAAAAATGTAAAAAAATTATTTATGCTAGAAATTTTGGGTAAAATAACATTTCAAAAACAAACAGTGCTCTATTTTTAATAGTCAATAAAAAAGGTATTACTAAACGTCTGTATGGAGCTGTTATTATTTGACGTCTTTGTGACGATTCCATATTATATAAGTGTTGATAATTAGGAACGTATTGTCCTAAGAATCTATTTTCAATACGAAACCCAGTCCTGTTAAACATTGTGTCAAGTTCTTATGAATAAACATTCCGGTATCCTTTGGCTTTTGAATCTGTTCTTTAAAGTACTGTCTTTTTTAGAATTATGTTTATTTTGCATTCAAATTAAAACTATGTTAATTTTGCGTACAAATAATAAACAGTTCCTACTTTTCTTTACTTTTTTACTACTTTTCCCATATATAGCGATGTGAGTGCTCAAATTATATGGAACGTTGTGTTGATTATGAATATGGCAATAATGTAGCTATTAGGCCATCATTGGCCGTGTTAGTGCTTTCAGTAAGGTTATGTTTAATAAGATAGGCCTAAGTTCGATAATGCTATGTTGGATTTATTTAGGTAATGTTAGGTTTAGTTAGGTTTGTTTAAGATCTTATGTTTGTTTAGAATATGTTAAGTAAGGTTAGTTTACGTTTTATTAAGTTAGGTTCCCTAAAAATAATCCATAAAATCAACCTAACTTCTTAAAACGTAACCTTAACTAACCTATCTATATCCAGGCTAACCTTATAAAAAAATATGGCTTCACTGCAAAATCCTTGCATATTCTCATTACGAAAACAATGCCCAATTATGGGAAAAATATACATGGGACTAAATATATGAAAATATTTTTTCCGTTTTTCCTCATTTTCTTCGTTTGTCAGAATTTACTACTGAAAATCAATCGTATATATATTTTTAGTGACGTATGTAAAAAAATAAAACAAAAAAAAACAAAAAAAGTTCTTGTTCTTTATAAATATATTCTAATTATTAGGAGTTTCAATAGAGGTATTGGTTTAGTACTTGACACCAGGGTAATATCATACAAATATTAAAATAGAATACAATAAAAATAAATATTCATTTGTAAAAAATCTCATTTTTGTATAGTTTAAAAGAAAGAAGACCTAAAGTAAAGTTATTGTTAGTCTTCTATACTATAATATATTGTCACGTCCCCCTCGGTGAAAGGGGTGTCGCTCTACCTCAGCACTGTAAGAATTCATATTAATTGTTAAATTATCAAGTTCAGAATATGCTTCATGTAACTCCTCCTGCAACTGCTGCTCATAATCGCTCATCTTCTCTTGGTTAGCGTACAACGGTCTCAGCTGTCTCCCAGTGACAACTCCACAGCACCAATGGGCGAAGTTACCAATAAACTTCAGGCTACGTTTATCTCGTCCCTTTGTAACAGGTAACAATGTTTCTGCTACGTCAGCCAGACTCTGGTTCAACCACGAGATACGGACTCCAGTCTCTTTAGACACGTTTTCTATCCAAGAATACAAAGTACATTCTGGTTTATTCATAGTAGAATTACAAAACCCTTCACCTTTACTACGACTAAAATATGCTTTATCAACTCCTGGCCAGACAGTTTTATAAACTAAAGGAATTGATGCCTCATACATCTCAGCACCATAAACCTCTTTCCAATACACACCTAAGACTACGGATATAGGCACTGTACCCTCTCTTGTCTGGGACTTCTCTGTATTAGCACATACAAACATAGAAAACATAATAACATTTAACCATATTAACCATATAACCCTCATATAGCTGTATAAATCTGAGCCCTTTATAATCATCATTCCTAATAATTATCACAACAGAATAGTCCACAACACAAGTTAGTCAACAACTAATATAACCCTTGCAATGTTCATAAACAATTTGTTAACAGTACTTATTATGATACGATAACTATTATTATATGAATAAGTTTACTCTAGATATGTATTCAAGCACAATTAACAAAACATAAATACATATATAAGATACTTAAAATATATTTTTATGTAGAATAAAGTACATCTGTCTTACAAATTTAGGAAGTCCGTAGCTGTGTGTACACTATAGAACTGTGTCCAAGGTGAAATACCCCATACATAAGCACCACTTCGACTCAGTGACTTTGCAGTCGACTAACTTGCAAAGTCAGCTAGCTGGTCACTGTCCCTACTGACTCAGCTGAACACAACTGAATAAAAATGACTGCCTGAATAACTAATAAAACTGAATAGAAAAAACTAACCTACAAAAATAATAATTTATACTGTTTTTTTCACATCACTTTATTTTGACATTTTGTATACACACAGATACTAATTTTAAATAACTTCAGTTTCTGGCATAAAACTTCTTTAATCTTCCAACATGAACTGTGTCATAGTAGGCCATACGGTTGCTTGTCGGGATGATCTTAACCTCATAGTTCACGTCCGACAACCTTCTATGCACTGTATATGGCCCATGCCACCTGTGAAGCAGTTTCGTAGATTTACCTTTCTTTCGAATAGGTGTCCAGACCATGACTTCTTCTCCCTCTTCATACACAACATGGCGGTGCTTCCGGTCATAATAGTCCTTCTGTTTCTTTTGCGCCTTCTCAATGATGTTACTCACGTCCTTTCGACACTGTTGGACTCTCTTTAAAAGGTGCTCCACTGTCTCTTCACTTGGGGTTTGGTTCAACGACGTCTCGCTAGGTAGACGGGCTTCTCTTCCATACAAAAGATAAAATGGCGTGTGCCTAGTGGTTTCGTGCCTAGACGTGTTATAGCTGAAACACGTAAGGTTCACATACAGATCCCAATCCTTTTGATTGGTGCTCAAGTAATGGGACAACATCTGGGCTAGAGTGCCATTGAAGTGTTCCACCAGTCCATTGCACTGAGGGTGATATGCTGTGGTATACGAAGTTTGTACTCCAAGGCCCTGCATTAATTCGGTAATAAGTGTGTATTTGAAATTAGTACCCCTGTCACTGTGAATTTCTCTGATACATCCAAATTTACAAATGATTCGGTTAATCAGGAATCTAGCCACCTCTTCGGCTGTGGCATTTCGTACTGCCTCGGCTTCCGCCCACTTAGTAGCGTAGTCCATTGCAACTATAATGTACAACTTTCCGCGGCTAGTTCTAGTAAATGGACCAAGTATATCAATTCCTATCCGGTCAAACATCTGGCCAACTGGTATGGGTTGCAAAAGTCCAGCGGGTGCTTGTTTAGGTGTCTTCCTGGTTTGACAGTCATTACATGTCTTAACATACTTTTCTGTTTCCCTCAACATGTTAGGCCAGTAATATCTGCTCTTGATTTTATAAAATGTCTTACTGAACCCTAAGTGTCCACCAGTTAAAGGATTATCGTGGCATTCGTATAGAATCTCGTGTCTGAGGTTGTTGGGAACCACCAACAATTTTCTGCTACCTTAATGGCCCGTATTTTTGCGATATAGCACACCATTCTCCAACTCAAAGCTTCGAACTAATCTACGGTCACTAGATGTAGTCTTTTCCAGATACAGCACCGCTTCCTTGATCCTCTTACATTCATCATCTTCATCTTGTAACTTTCCCAAATCATCTAGCTTTAATGCCGACATGGGTATCTCATTGGTCATGTCCTCATCATCCGGTGTACAGTCCACACAAGTGTTCCGTGATAACATGTCAGGAACTACGTGGAGACGGCCTTGTTTATGTTTTATCTGGTAGTCAAATTCCATTAGTTTCAAGGCCCATCTAGCTAATCTTCCAGATGAATCTCTGTTTTTATTAAGCCAACACAACGCATGGTGATCGACCACTATGGTGAACTTGCGACCCCACAAGAATTGTCTAAAGTGCTGACTAGCCCAAACAACTGCTATACACTTCTCTGTTGTGGTGTATCTCTTTTCAGCCTCGGAGAGTCGTCTTGAACCATAAGCTACTGGCAGTGTATCACCATTATCTGTCTGCATGATGACCGCTCCCACTCCAACATCACTGGCATCAGTGTGAAGCTCAACAGGCAAATTGGGATCAAAATGTCTCAGAATTGGACTGGTCGTAAGTTTGTCCTTTAATGTCTGAAATGCAACTTGTTGCTCAGTATTCCAGTGAAATGGTATGTTCTTCTTAGTTAGTTCTATGAGAGGCCTAGCAATCTTTGAGTAATTTGGTATACATTTCCTGTAATAATTACAAAGCCCGAGATATGACCTTACTGCTCGAAGTCTACGAGGTGGTTCAAAATTGAGAATATCTTTTACTTTTCCAGGGTCAGAACTCACACCTCTGGCACTTACAGTATGACCTAATACTTTCACTTCCTGATAGCCAAATTTGCATTTAGACGGATTCAGTGTCATATGAGCGTTTCTTATTCTCAGAAAGACTTCCTTCAATCTACATAAAAGTTCGGCGTATGTTGGAGCCATCACCAAAATATCGTCTAGATACAAAAGACAAGTTCCCCACTTAAGTCCGGCTAGGACTTTGTCCATACAAGTCTGAAATGCTGCAGGACTAGTTTTCAGTCCAAATGGTGTGACCTCATACTCCCAAAGTCCATCTGGAGTAACAAATGCAGTTACATGCTTATCTGACTCTCTTATAGGTAATTGCCAAAAACCTGCAGTTAAATCCAAAGTGGCAAACCACTGACACCCATTCAAATATGTCAATATATCGTCTATACGTGGCAATGGATGTTGTATAGGAGTCAGTAATTCATTAAGCTTCCTGTAGTCCACGCAAAATCTCCACTCTCCATTCTTCTTCTTGACTAATACGACAAGGGATGAGTAAGCACTGTTACTGGGCCGAATCACTTTCTTATTCAACATGTCTTCGACTTGAGTTCGTAGAATCTCTCTTTCTTTATGTGACACTTTATATGGTGGCTGGTGCACGGGACTCTGACTCGTAAGTTCAATTTCATGCTCACTTACATTTGTCCTACCAATCTGTGATGAATTCCATGCAAATACGTCCTGAAACTCTTTAAGTAAATCTATCATTGAGCAATATTCATCTTGTGTTAGATGAGAATTAAGGTTTAACTTCCCTTCATTGAAGTCTTGCTGATGCTTCTCTTCAATATCTCCTTCGATCTTAACTTGACAAACCTTTTCAGCTTCAACCTCTTCTGCTTCAAAAACTTCGGCTAACACTTCTCCTTCAGCCAATTTCTTAACCTCTTGGGACATGTTAGTAGCTATAATGGCTTCAAGTCGTGGTTAGGCAGTAAGACTCGGTGGGATGATTATAGACCATGTCTTAAACAACTCATAGCTTGACTCAATAACTCCGGTTTCTGGCAATGGACCTTCAAACTTTATTTTCAAAAGCCTCTGACTTTTCGGAGGTATCTCAATCTCTTCAAGATTTATTACTTTCGCCGGCTTAACATCAGCTTCATCAATAAGTATCTTATTTAGCCACGTAGGATTCGGAGGTGGGCTTAAGTACTTTGCATTGCGCTCCTGACACAAAAATGGAGCTACTATGGATTTTCCACTTAAATTTTTAAAGGTAACTGTTCTTTTAGAAAAATTTACAACAGTTTGAAATTTCAGATGGAAGTCATTTCCTAAAATGCAGCAGCCTCCTAGTCCCTTAGCTACAAAGACTTGAAATCTCATAACACAACAACTTATTTGTAGATTTATGGTGACTCTTCCAATTATGCTAACTGGTTCATCCGTAGCAGTTTTCATGTTCACACCTTCTACTAATTGAATTCTTTCCTTGTTAGTTATTATACTTTCGTCAATGCAACTAACACAGGCACCAGTGTCAATAACAATCGAACGGTTTTTGTAATCTACTAGAGCTTCGATTTCTAGTACACCTAGTGTTCTAATTGAGTCCGATCTTCCCACCAAACCAGGATTATCAGGTATAAACTCTTGTGTCCCTCTTTCGTCTAGTCTCCTATTTAATCCATCCTCACTCTTCAATGTTTGCCTTCTCATATGCTGATTCCACGTCCTGCCTTGGGTACTTCTGCTTCCTGAATATTGCCTCCAAGTATCCCTCCATTCACCCTGCTCATGTTCCTCGCATAGAATGGCTATTTTGTTTGACTGATTAAAATTTGGAGAATTATAGGAAGATAGAACGCTAGCCCCCTTTCATAGCGTCCCCCTTACTCGTTTCCCGACCCACTAGTCTGGTTGGTGTGGCAATTAATAGCAAAGTGGCCCACTCGATTACATTTGTAGCAAATGGCTCTGCCATCTGCTGTTCTTCCCCTGCTTGCACCTCTAAAAGCTCCTTTTCCAGTAGGTGGCGGGCTTCGGATTTGGCCTCTTCCTCCTTGTGGTTGTCCTCCATGGGGTGGTCCTCCTCTCCATCCTCTTCTACTGAATTGAAATGGCATTCTGGGGTCCTGTCTTCTGCTGTTCTCTTCCATTAGTCTCATGCTAAACTTTGAAAATTCACTGGTAAGATTTTCAATGTTGGTTTCCAATGAACTGCCACTCGATGTTTGTGGAACCTCTTTCTTTGACTTCGATTGCCTTACAGGTAATTCTGTCATCAACTGATCAACCCTTTGACCTGCCATAAATCTTGCAGTCTGTACCTTCCTTACATTAGCTAATAAGTTTTCTAGGGTATCATTATTCACGATCATGACCTTTTCTAAGAGGAAAGGCTTCAAACCTCTTAATACATGTTTAATCTTACACCTTTCACTCATATTCGCATCAAGTTTAGAGCATAATTTAAGGACATCTTGAATATACGCCTCTACCTGTTCTTCTTCTCCCTGCATTCGCATTCGAAGCTTATATTCCATTTGTTCTTCCCATGCTATCTATTGGAACGCACCTTTCATTTTGTCCTTAACCACGGCCCAAGTCAAGTTGTCGCCCTCTGACTGTTCAAGATTTTCATACCACTTCAGTGCTGCTCCTTCCAAGTAACAAGGAAGGATTACTAATTTCTTCTCTGGAGTCCACCCATTAGCCTTAGCTATCCTCTCGAAAGCTTGTAAATAATCTTCAACATTCTCCTCCAGGCTGTACATGTACTCCGCTGCTACCACTTCTCGTTCTAGGCTGTCTTCAGACGTAGACTCTTCACAAAGTTGTTCAAGGGAATCCTCTAGTTGTGGCTCGAGTTCAATCTGCTGTGCAAACTCTCCTAGCGAGTCCTTGGTGGCTCTGTCTTCTGGTTACCACACTAAAGCGTACTAAAGGATTCGCTTGTTCTTCGTTCCTCTTCCTTTCACTTATGAACAATAATGCACTAACCCACTTATAATATACACACTAATTACCATCATAGAACAAAACTGTATAGATAAGTACGATAACCAAAATTACTTCTAGCTTTTATAACAAATACAAGAAATAACATTCAAATTATACGACTAAAATGAAACTTTATAACACTTCTATATTAAAACAACAAACTGAATTTAAAATACTCTACATAATATGCTTAATACTAACAAATTCACATACTTCTATATAATTCACTAACCTTATTTTACTAACACAAAACTAACTAAATAAATGAAAATGTATTAATAATTACACATATATTCACCAATTAACTACTTCACTTTGCTTCCCTTAACTCAATTTATTTGTCTTCACTCTTCTTGTTGCATAAACTAACAACTGGCCAAACTCAAAACCGCATCCCTACAATGTCGTCGGAGAAAAGGCTAAATATCACCGTGAAAAAAAAAGAAAAAGTACCCTAATACTGAACACGTAGAAAACACCTTAAAATATTATCAAATTAAAACTATACACACAAATATTATATCAAATAAATTAAATAGACAACCCTTATAAGCTTACGTACTAAAATTAAATAAAATATATCAAGTATTTACTTTACTTTACTTTACTTTACTTCACTTCACTTCACTTCACTTCACTTCACTTCACTTCACTTCACTTCACTTCACTTCACTTCACTTCACTTCACTTCACTTCACTTCACTTCACTTCACTTCACTTCACTTCACTTCACTTCACTTCACTTCACTTCACTTCACTTCACTTCACTTCACTTCACTTCACTTCACTTCACTTCACTTCACTTCACTTCACTTCACTTCACTTCACTTCACTTCACTTCACTTCACTTCACTTCACTTTACTTTACTTTACTTTACTTTACTTTACTTTACTTTACTTTGCTTTAAAAATCATCAACAGCTCATTTAAAAAAATTTAAAAATGGTTAATTTAAATTTAAAAAAATGTCAACTCAACAAAAGTAGTTAACACTGCACTTAAAACAATCTCATAAACTAATTGACATATTATAATATTACCTTACTGATCTTTTATCCGTCGCAGGCTAAACGCCTCAGGATATCCGGCGCCTCCACCAAATTTGTCACGTCCCCCTCGGTGAAGGGGTGTCGCTTAGGGGGTTGGTATTCCAGAGGATAAAATAGACCCAAACACAAATATTTCTCTTACCTTTATTTCTCTCTTTGGGTGGTACAGCTACTTCATGGTCCCTACCAGTATAACTCCTACAACTTCCCTACGCGGACATATATCACACCACGTCTACCCTATCAGTAAGCCACGTCTTCAGGTGTCTAAGGGTGTTGGATGTCCATCGCCTCCTCCTAGGTCCGTCGGTGCGCCTGGGTCGCTCGGCTGCCGCTCTCCGTCTGTCCTCTAATTCAACTCCCGGTCTTCCCCCTCTTCTTGCCTCAGCGTACTCAGCAGTACTTAGCATAAACCACATATAATACGAAGAGAAATGGGCCCCTTCGTAACAATATTATAGTATTAAACCGTGCTGTAGTTGATGTAATATATTTCAATATATACATATATATATTTTACATAATTTCCAACATATTTTCATAATGTAATATGGAACAATAACATTAACTTAATTTAGGCCAGTTTTCTTAAATAAAGGATAATTTAAAATATAATATCAATACTAACATTCACAGTCTTTAAAATATAATATCAATACTAATATTCACAGTCTTTAAATATAATATCAATACTAACATTCACAGTCTTTAAATATAATATCAATACTAACATTCACAGTCTTTAAAATATAATATCAATACTAACATTCACAGTCTTTAAATATAATATCAATACTAACATTCACAGTCTTTAAATATAATATCAATACTAACATTCACAGTCTTTAAATATAATATCAATACTAACATTCACAGTCTTTAAATATAATATCAATACTAACATTCACAGTCTTTAAAATATAATATCAATACTAACATTCACAGTCTTTAAATATAATATCAATACTAACATTCACAGTCTTTAAAATATAATATCAATACTAACATTCACAGTCTTTAAATATAATATCAATACTAACATTCACAGTCTTTAAATATAATATCAATACTAACATTCACAGTCTTGAAAATATAATATCAATACTAACATTCACAGTCTTTAAATATAATATCAATACTAACATTCACAGTCTTTAAAATATAATATCAATACTAACATTCACAGTCTTTAAATTTAAGAACTTTTTTTATTTAATCTTCAATATTTGTTCAGTTAAATACGAGCAACTACAAATATTACGTTCGAAACATTTATATACAATGACCCAGTACATTTCCTTGCCTTCAACCAAGTTCCAGCCAGCCTACTGTATATAAAGTAAGTGGGAAATTTAAATAGAGTAAAACTGATTTATATAAGAAAAATAAACAATTCATCCTCATTTATGTATCTATGATTATTATTTTATTCATTTAGAATTTGAATGGATTTAAATTGTATTCAAGAAAATTTTTGTATTACAAAATTATGTGACACAATAAAAAAATATGTCTACGTGGTGTCATCTTTGCTCGTTAGGATTTCTTAAACTTGCGGAATCATTAAATATGTTTGTTGTATTACTCCTCTTTTCTGTAGTCATACTTTTTTTAACCTTATTTATAAATTTACTTCATTTATGAGGCACTTATAATATGGATGTACCCTAGACATAATATACGATAGTGTATTGATATGTAGCTGATATGTCAAGGGTATTGTCTTTGAATATTATACAAAAAGGTTGTCTACTCCCGGCCTAACCTTTATATCCAAAATTATTTTAAAACAATTATAATAATAATAATTATATATCTTAACCATGGTATTAAGTCAGAAAACTCATTTATCAAGATAGAATATAGCCTCCAAGTCTTATTGAATATTAAGACATGAATATCAATGAGGATTTAAAAAAATTGCTAGAAACAGAGAATTGAAATTTTTTAAGACCATAAACTTATCTTATGGTGTTTTTAAAACAAACTAATATACGAAAATGTATGGTCTATATGAAGAGTTATAAAAATATGCAACGTATATATAACTTAAATGAAGTACGGAAGTGGACCTTCCAGCCAGACCTTCAGAGGGATGCCAGTGTATTTATAGATCCCGTGCTCGGCAGCAATTCAATAAATATCATGATATTATGTCTTAGACATCACGGTACCAGGTACGGGCTGAAGTCTTCCCTTTTCATTAAAAAAGTTTTTCCCAGAACTTCCTAACACAGTTATTTAATTCTGTTAGACAAATTTTATTACAATATTTATGTATTAATTTATTATTTAAAGTTTAGTAGAATTTATTTATTTGTTTTATTATAAGTGATTAATAATATCCCAGTTCTAAGTGATAAGTAGGTTTGCGTATGTTGTCAAACTCGTTTTTGAGTTAGTAAGATATACGCCAACATATATCTTATTAACTAAAGATTATGACAAATTAAAGATATAACAAGTTTTATTTCTAAAACAAAATTAAAAAGAAGGTATTTTAATTTTGTTATTATTATTATTATAATATATGCTGACTAGAGTTATAACGTTTAAACATATTGTATGTTCAGATTTAATATTATTTAATATATAATTTAAAATTAATGAAGTACCTGCTTTCTTTTTCTAAAGCTTATGACAATGGTAAAAATATACGGTGTTAAAAAAAGGTTTATTACTGGAATTTTAATATTGAGATTACTGAAAAGTGTTTCTATTTTGACTCAACTCTGATCCTTAATCAACAATTTCGTTTAAATTGATTGGTACTGTAAAACTGGTACTCAAAGATTTCTTATCGAAGTCTAAAAGTTATTTCCCAAAGTTAAATGTTTAACTATATACATTAAAATAAAAAATATATATATATCGAATTTATAAGAGAATTTATTTAAACTTTTACCTTGCATTGTTAAGGGAACTGTTAGGTTTTACAAACTAATGTAAGAGAAAACATGTACAACATTTATGATGCAAGAACAACGAAAATATGAAATTACAATTCGACATTTAAACTAACATATTTGTAGAATATGAGTATCACCGTGCTAATAAAAAAGGGGCGAAATGGTTTTCTTACATATATATTATAGTTTTGATAAACATAACTAATTATGTTTAGCAAAAACGAGTGTATGTATAAGATCCATTATAAATCAAAGTTCAATTTACTCTAAGGAACTTGTTTGTAACATTCACTATAGCATTTAAAAATTTGGCTGTTTTGTTAATTCATATAATTATAAAATCTAAATGTGAGCAAAAATAAAGTCTAGTAAATAATCTTGAATGTGGTAAGCATACTTACAATATAATATTTAAATAAAGTGTTTTTCCAAGAATTAAATACCACAGGCTCATATAACTGCATATTAAATCCATTACTAGACTGTTGAGTGGCTGTTTATAAACTTAAGAAGTATCAATGCTTAACGAGACGGTACCTCAAGAATAATTCGACAAACGAAGAATAGAGAGTGGTATTTTTAACTATGGTGCTATTTAGGTATATATTGTTAGTTCCTTATTAACGTTTGTTAAACTGTTTGAATTGCTTTGAATATCATTTTGTTGTTTTAACACGTGGTAATTAAATGAAAAGGAAAGTTAAAATATTTTAAAAACATTTGTGTACATAATAATATACTTAAACATTTAACTTTCATGGTGTTAGGTAAAATTGCTATGAATAATGTTTTAAAAACATTTTTGTCATAGATCCATTAAGTAAAGATATTAAATATTTAAAGAACTGGTAATTTATAAAGAAGTCAACGGATTATGCTTTTCCTATTATACTTCAAATTGCAGACTGTTCCGATTAGTTCAAATTTTAAACATATTTTCAGCATATCTCCGCATTTAATGGACATTTCGTTAATTTTCCACTACAAATGATAATGATTATAGTGTTTTTTTTTTGTTTTTTTTCTAAACTTATGATTAAAACAAAGTCGTGCATGTTTAAAACGCCGTGTCATATAATTGCTTTTAATATTGTTCCTATGCCACAAAGTCTGGCTGCCTTGTTATTGATTTTAATTTTATGTCTTTTGATCTTTTTTTAGTCATTAATCTAAATACTACAATTCCTTACGGTAAAGGTAGAAATCTCTAAAAACTAGAGATGATATTAAGATAAGTGGATGCAGGATGGTATTTAAAAACAAAGAAAAGTTATGTCTCACTGAAAACTAACAAAGTACATAATCCCAAAATAGCACTAAAATAAAAATGACATTCTACAGAAATATCCTTTGTACGTTTAAATGTAATTTTATTTATTTATTGAAATTTTACCTGTTACAATATAGATATAAATAAAATTACATTGCAACATATTAATAAAAGCTTCTACTAATCCTAGTTTACAAGTGGAAATAAATTAAAATATTTTTGTTTCAATCAAAGTCCATGCATCATGCTCCTCATGTCTTCAATAGTATTAAGAAATATATGTATATATAAATATAAACAAATATAAATAGACCTTTTAAACCCATTAAGCTTAAATCTATAATAAAAACATCCCAGCACACACAAAATAACTACACTAACAATACAAATACACTTAAAAAATCATGATTTAAATATCTTAGTAACTTTAATTTGAAAGTAACAAGCAGCACTGTTAGAATTCAAAGCAGTGTCTGACACTCGTAGTGAAAGAGGTCAAGGTCGAGGACAACACATCAACACTATCAATTAGAGCGTTGTACAACTGCATCATAGTATTAATGGGGGAGTGAGCACCAAGATTTGAATGAGCAAAATGAGGTTTGAACAACGCTCGATTTCTTGACGAGGGGCGGGTGACATTAAAGTTCAAACGGGCAAGCAGGCCACTGCAGTGCACCTTCCCAAAATAACGTATTATATTTGTTGCCGTACTGATCCCCATTGCCCTACTTGTCATTGAGAAAATGACCATAACTGCCTATGAGCAGAGAATAAAACGTGTGGCAAATTTAGAATGCAGCAATCCAGTGACCAGTGGAGAAGGCTTGGGATGAGGGCGCCTATGGTTTTTTGACTTTTTATCTCATAGCCAAGCTCAAATTATGGATATATTATTGCCCCATGGGTTTGACTTTTATTTTCAGAATGCCTTACTGTCACTGAATAAAATATATTTGCCCTAAAGTGATGTGAAGACGTTTCAAGAGAGGAGCATGGCCTGAAACCCTTTGGGCCGTAGAAGCTTTAGTGAGTTACTATCTGTTTTCTGCAGCGTGAGTACCATTTTCCATACATAGTTGCATTTCAACTAGGTGAAAAATGTGTATCTTTATTTATTTATTTATTGTATGCAAGAGATAAAGTTTCGAGTTGAATAAATCGTGCGTTAGAACCTGCTGATTACAATACATTTAAATTATTTCCATTTGGGTTGGATATACACATTTGTTTACATGAGCGGCTGAGTTAGCAACCTATACTTTCCTTTCAGTTTTCCTAACACACACAGGTTTATAATTAAGTTTTTTTTTTTTACTATTTTGAATCTGCCGTTCCAAGTATGTTTTAAGCTAAAATATGTTAATCAAGTAGTCATTATATATTTTAAATGATTTTAAATTCGTGATGATTTGAATTATTAAAGTATAGCAGTATTTTATCATTTCAATTGTATCAAGAGCAAAAATACAGTTGTATGCTTACGTTTATCTAATACGTATCCATATTATATTTAAAGTTTACAACACCAAAAGCACTATTTTCTTAATAATAATCTTATTTAATTTATAAAGAAATTTCAAAACTGTCAATATTTAAAAAAAACTATGTATTGAAATTGCTGGTGGACCTAAGGAGACCAACATTTTTCACCATAAAAGCTATTTATTTTTATAATAATCTGAAGTCTAATACAATTTGTAAATGTATCAGCTGATAACCTTTAACTGATAATTTTTAATTTTGCTACCGAATATTGAAACTTACTTTATAAATATTAGTCGGCATTAATTGTCAACAATGACTACATTAACTCGGCTACACTAAACACACTCATTCAAACCCATACTAACGCATATATTGATGATCGACGTCTTAGAATAAATAAATGAAATAAATAAGATACTTTCTACAATAAAGATGATACATATTTGCCTACATATTTACACAAATAATAGCTATTTATATCACCTAAAGTAATAAAATATATTGCTCAATATCATTTTACATAAATTATGCATGACAAAAAAGATATATACTAGAATAATTAACTTAATTATTCTGGTATTAATGGTGTCATATGTTTCATGATCATCGTTGTTTTTACCTCAATTTAAACTGTATTAATTTAAGAATAAACTGTAAAATATTGGATTAATATTTTATTTGATTTGATGATACTATAAATAATATGAGCTCTTAAAGCATGATCATAGCCCAAAGTTAATCTGAAGGGTATAACCTTTTCGAAAATAACAAGCCATGATCGTTATTATTACCACAACATAACATAAATACGATGAACGGAACACCACAAAACAAAAACTGCACTTATATGACTAAACCTATAACATTTCCGGCAGTATATTAACTTTACCAGACTACCAGTAGATCATATATACTTAAACCAATAAGGAAACCTTAGACCGTGCCAGGTACAGAAATGACAGAGACGACGTGGATATAATATAGTGGTCTTCATCAAATCGCTGCCATGCACGGAAAGTTTATATACTTCTTCACCTCATTTTTTCTCTTGTTTTAACTTTGTACATAACACTTCTAATATTAATTATGCTTGTATAAAAATTTGAAGCTCTACTTTTTATTTAATATCCTATAAAATTATATTAAATATTTAAATGCACATCTCTCTTATACTAATTTACAAATTTTATAAATCGTTTTAATTATAATAACTTACCAAATTATGAACTAACTGTTATTTAAATAGGTTTATAATATCGATTATATACGCTGAAAAGTCCTAGAACAGTCCAATATCTTATTTAATCCTAAACTAACAAATATAAAACTTTTAAATGTGACATACAGGATACTTTTTACTAATTGGTATCAGTAGCACCTTCACCTCTTCAGGGGGATAGCATATAAAAAGTCACTGGATAATCGTAAATTTAAGCATGCGTTGATGTGTATACCATTGTAATGGTCTTAATTAGTAGGCAATTATAATACCAATAATTATACCTCAAAAGGTTAAATAATGCTAAACGAAATGGCGGCGCTCGAAAGTTCCATTACGGATCTTATAAACAAGTTCAAGAATGGAATAATTTGTTGTAACGATAACAGATGACGATACAAAACTTCATACGTAATAACTGTACAAAAACATCTCCTTTAAGATGTATTCAGTGTCCTTCTTTTATTCTATGGGAACGGTCCACGAGGAGTCAGTAGAAAAATGTTATTGGAAGCATAGGTTGATAAGCACATAATTTTAAAGTGCTGGTCCAAAAATAAGAATGCCGCAAACTGCACTTCAAAAGCTTTATCGGTGATAGAGCTACATTACCACTGTACGTGTATGGCCGGGCGGGTGGGTCAATACCACTGTACGTGTATGGCCGGGCGGGTGGGTCAATACCACTGTACGTGTATGGGTGGGCGTAGAAATGATAAAGTTTGTACGTTTGTAGCTCAACTTGCAAAAACGGCTGGATGGATTTTGTTGTAATCTGGCACGTAGATAGGTTGTGATCTGGTTTAAACACATCGGATAGTTTTCATCCAAGTAAATGACTTGCATAAAAAAAATTGTATAATCAGAAACATTTCGATGTACGGTATACAATTCTTGGCATTACAATTCTTTTAATAGTAATAAATATTGTTTTGGTTGTTATTTTGTAACTTCACAATTCTGTTTTTTTTTTCTTATGATCACCCAGATAAAGCTATATCACCCGGCGGTTTAAAACTTTCGCCAACCAGTTTGTAACGCATAAACCTTTTAAGGTGGAGTTTGTAGCATTCTTTTTTTGATCAACCCTTTAAAATAATGTGCATATATACTTATGATTACAATACATTTCTTTCTAACCTATGCTTAGCTAATAAATAACAATTTTTCGTTTTTATATGGCACTAATAATATTAACCTAAAATGTATGCAAAACATACATACATATATCAATTTATTAGGAAATGTGAAATTATATTATGATAACTGATATGGGATGATTCACAATTACATAATATTGTGATTTGTATTATTTTATTCAGTAAAAGTTCAGGTTCAGTGATAAAGAAATACATTGTATATCTACATTAATTTATGTATTTATCATTTTATTTATATTGAAAAGTTTTCAATGTAAATTTTACTTTCCTTTGTTATTTATCGAAAAGCATTTTAAAACTGACCAACTGTAGTTTTTTATTTTTTTATTTTTTGTATTGAAGTAAATGTCACAGACATCGATAGTCCAAATCCATCAACGTAATAAACTAATTATGTTTGTTGGTTAAATAATTCAGCTGCGAAAAAGAAACTAATTAAAGGACCAGTTGTTGTTTAATCTAAGAAAATAATGGGAATAAAAAGTATATTAAATCGAATTTATGTTTGTCTTCTTGAGAAAATATTTCCAGAGCTTGTTTCGTATTTTAAATCAGTTCAAAATATTAAAAATTAAAGAGAAATTGATTCAAAATATATTGAATATATTGACTATTTCCGTCTATTTGACTATTAGGTTAACTGAGGGTAGGATTAAATATAAGAGAAAATAAATAGGTGTTGATATAAATTGTAAGTCTTTATATTTATATATTTATCAAGCAATTAGTATTAACACATACCGAAACTAGAAATCAGTGATAACTAGTTGATGTTTTATACTTACCAAAGGTACATTTACCTGTTAATATTGTAAATTTAATTCATATATGAGTGTTTCTAAAGTAAATCCACTTCTTTTTTACTTGAGAAATTTGTGCTTTTCCCAATTTATCGATTGTTTAAAATAAATACTACCAACCAACTTCGATTACTAACCATTATGAATGAACTGTAATAGCAGTTGTGTGCTATAAAAATATATAAGTAAGCCTCATAGATTCAGTTTTTTGTAAAACACAATTCCGATTCGGGAAAGATATTACGTACTTTTGGTACGTACATTAAAGTTCAAGCTTCTCAATAATATAACAATATAAATACTTCAAATAAAAATATTGATATAGACTGTTCTAAAAAACATTTGACACTATTAAATAACAACATTATAATACTACTAAAAACACTGCAGTTCTAGTATTTTTATCTTGATACCATTAATATATTTAAAAATATATCTACTTGCCAATGTATGGAGTAAATCAGTAATCAAAGTAACCTCTGTGTAGTACCTGAAAGCCATTGTGTGCCACCACAGTTCTCTGTTTAAGTTGTGGGCTTAACCTACTCTCATTGATCTGATAGCCGTTGAAAACCTCTCTAGAGAGGTTTAGGTTAACTCATCTTAATGTTTTAAATTTGTTTTTAAAATACTTTGGTTAGTTTGAAATTCTATGTGGGCTAGTTAAAAATTGTTAGCACATATCGCATGTATAACTTTTTTTAATACACATAAAACCTAACAATTAATAGTTTATAAATATATAACATATATTTTTATAAATCTGTGCAGCCAACCTTAAATTAAGTTTTCTATTAGTTTTTACAAAATGTTGTTCCAATTATAATATTTGAATTAAGGTTACAAAATTAAGCACTTAATTTAACCTAATTTCAATGTATAATTGTACCTTCCTGCATTTATATCATATTATTTTAAGATTAGAAAATAATCTAAATTATTATAAAGTTAAAAATTAGGGCTAATTACGTATTCAATTTTAATAAAAAATTTTTAAGGGTACTCAGTTTTTAATTTTATTACATCCTAAAAATCTAAATTATTATTTTATTTTACTGTATTAAATTAAGTATAAGCATTTAATATTACTAAATATATTTATTCAATTATAAGCCATGTTCCACATATTTATATTTAAAAATATAAAACATTCCAAAATCAGTAAGAAAATATACAGTTTGTGTCCAGACACAACATGTATTCATTATAATCTTGTAGTTTTGTTAAATAATAAGACATGAGTCATTTAATAACCTTATTCCAATATTGTTATTAAAAGAAAGTTTTATGAAATAAAAACGCATCAGATAAAATATCTACCACATACTTACTATAATTCAACAATCATTGAAATACTCTTTATATTCGTTAGTGTATTATTGTAAATATAATAGTTTCATTAATATAGATGTTTAATAATCTTCTCAAATAAATATTTATGATCATTTTTATATAACAACGTACATTTTCTTTCATAGGTACCCCCTTTAAATACTGAACATCTATCTAATAATATATATTTTCGTATAAGTAAAGATTTTTAACTAATACTATACTTACATATGTGTTAAAGTATTAGCATAACATAAAGTTTAGTAAAACAATAATTATCATAAAAATCCCTCAACAATAATCTAAAACTAAACATGAGAAGACTAGAGTAGGTGGAAACAGTTCTAGCAACCCCAAACCACTACAGTCAGGTGTTTAGCTGCTACAAAACCACTGAGGTGGATTACCCTTACAGCTCTAACGAGGACTGGTTGTTATATGGCGTGGCTTTCTGGGTTTATACATACAAAAGAGTACTAGTAACCCCAAACCACTACTATCAGGTGTTTAGCTGCTATCAAGCCGCTAGGGGTGGATTACCCTTAGAGCTCTAACGACGACTAGTAGTTATGTGGCATGGCTTTCTGGGTTTATACATACAACACAGTAATAGTAACCCCAAACCACTACAGTCAGGTGTTTAGCTGCAATCAAGCCGCTAGGGGTGGATTACCCTCAGAGCTCTAACGACGACTGGTAGTTATGTGGCATGGCTTTCTGGGATTATACATACAACACAGTACTAGTAACCCCAAACCACTACAGTCAGGTGTTTAGCTGCAATCAAGCCGCTAGGGGTGGATTACCCTTAGAGCTCTAACGACGACTGGTAGTTATGTGGCATGGCTTTCTGGGTTTATACATACAACACAGTTCTAGTAACCCCAAACCACTACAGTCAGATGTTTAGCTGCTATCAAGCCGCTAGGGGTGGATTACCCTTAGAGCTCTAACGACGACTGGTAGTTATGTGGCATGGCTTTCTGGGTTTATACATACAACACAGTACTAGTAACCCCAAACCACTACAGTCAGGTGTTTAGCTGCAATCAAGCCGCTAGGGGTGGATTACCCTTAGAGCTCTAACGACGACTGGTAGTTATGTGGCATGGCTTTCTGGGTTTATACATACAACACAGTACTAGTAACCCCAAACCACTACAATCAGGTGTTTAGCTGCAATCAAGCCGCTGGGGGTGGATTACCCTTAGAGTTCTAACGACGACTGGTAGTTATGTGGCATGGCTTTCTGGGTTTATACATACAACACAGTTCTAGTAACCCCAAACCACTACTATCAGGTGTTTAGCTGCTATCAAGCCACTAGGGGTGGATTACCCTTAGAGCTCTAATGACGACTGGTAGTTATGTGGCATGGCTTTCTGGGTTTATACATACAACACAGTACTAGTAACCCCAAACCACTACAGTCAGGTGTTTAGCTGCTATCAAGCCGCTAGGGGTGGATTACCCTTAGAGCTCTAACGACGACTGGTAGTTATGTGGCGTGGCTTTCTGGGTTTATACATACAACACAGTACTAGTAACCCCAAACCACTACAGTCAGGTGTTTAGCTGCTATCAAGCCGCTAGGGGTGGATTACCCTTAGAGCTCTAATGACGACTGGTAGTTATGTGGCATGGCTTTCTGGGTTTATACATACAACACAGTACTAGTAACCCCAAAACACTACAGTCAGGTGTTTAGCTGCTATCAAGCCGCTAGGGGTGGATTACCCTTAGAGCTCTAACGACGACTGGTAGTTATGTGGCATGGCTTTCTGGGTTTATACATACAACACAGTACTAGTAACCCCAAACCACTATTATCAGGTGTTTAGCTGCAATCAAGCTGCTAGGGGTGGATTACCCTTAGAGCTCTAACGACGACTGGTAGTTATGTGGCATGGCTTTCTGGGTTTATACATACAACACAGTACTAGTAACCCCAAACCACTATTATCAGGTGTTTAGCTGCAATCAAGGCGCTAGGTGTGGATTACCCTTAGAGCTCTAACGACGACTGGTAGTTATGTGGCATGGCTTTCTGGGTTTATACATACAACACAGTACTAGTAACCCCAAACCACTACAGTCAGGTGTTTAGCTGCTATCAAGCCGCTAGGGGTGGATTACCCTTAGAGCTCTAACGAGGACTGGTTGTTATATGGCGTGGCTTTCTGGGTTTATACATATAAAAGAGTACTAGTAACCCCAAACCACTACTATCAGGTGTTTAGCTGCTATCAAGCCGCTAGGGGTGGATTACCCTTAGAGCTCTAACGACGACTGGTAGTTATGTGGCATGGCTTTCTGGGTTTATACATACAACACAGTACTAGTAACCCCAAACCACTACAGTCAGGTGTTTAGCTGCAATCAAGCCGCTAGGGGTGGATTACCCTCAAAGCTCTAACGACGACTGGTAGTTATGAGGCATGGCTTTCTGGGATTATACATACAACACAGTACTAGTAACCCCAAACCACTACAGTCAGGTGTTTAGCTGCAATCAAGCCGCTAGGGGTGGATTACCCTTAGAGCTCTAACGACGACTGGTAGTTATGTGGCATGGCTTTCTGGGTTTATACATACAACACAGTTCTAGTAACCCCAAACCACTACAGTCAGATGTTTAGCTGCTATCAAGCCGCTAGGGGTGGATTACCCTTAGAGCTCTAACGACGACTGGTAGTTATGTGGCATGGCTTTCTGGGTTTATACATACAACACAGTACTAGTAACCCCAAACCACTACAGTCAAGTGTTTAGCTGCAATCAAGCCGCTAGGGGTGGATTACCCTTAGAGCTCTAACGACGACTGGTAGTTATATGGCATGGCTTTCTGGGTTTATACATACAACACAGTACTAGTAACCCCAAACCACTACAGTCAGGTGTTTAGCTGCTATCAAGCCGCTAGGGGTGGATTACCCTTAGAGCTCTAACGACGACTGGTAGTTATGTGGCGTGGCTTTCTGGGTTTATACATACAACACAGTTCTAGTAACCCCAAACCACTACTATCAGGTGTTTAGCTGCTATCAAGCCACTAGGGGTGGATTACCCTTAGAGCTCTAATGACGACTGGTAGTTATGTGGCATGGCTTTCTGGGTTTATACATACAACACAGTACTAGTAACCCCAAACCACTACAGTCAGGTGTTTAGCTGCTATCAAGCCGCTAGGGGTGGATTACCCTTAGAGCTCTAACGACGACTGGTAGTTATGTGGCGTGGCTTTCTGGGTTTATACATACAACACAGTACTAGTAACCCCAAACCACTATTATCAGGTGTTTAGCTGCTATCAAGCCGCTAGGGGTGGATTACCCTTAGAGCTCTAACGACGACTGGTAGTTATGTGGCGTGGCTTTCTGGGTTTATACATACAACACAGTACTAGTAACCCCAAACCACTACAGTCAGGTGTTTAGCTGCTATCAAGCCGCTAGGGGTGGATTACCCTTAGAGCTCTAATGACGACTGGTAGTTATGTGGCATGGCTTTCTGGGTTTATACATACAACACAGTACTAGTAACCCCAAACCACTACAGTCAGGTGTTTAGCTGCTATCAAGCCGCTAGGGGTGGATTACCCTTAGAGCTCTAACGACGACTGGTAGTTATGTGGCATGGCTTTCTGGGTTTATACATACAACACAGTACTAGTAACCCCAAACTACTATTATCAGGTGTTTAGCTGCAATCAAGCCGCTAGGGGTGGATTACCCTTAGAGCTCTAACGACGACTGGTAGTTATGTGGCATGGCTTTCTGGGTTTATACATACAACACAGTACTAGTAACTCCAAACCACTATTATCAGGTGTTTAGCTGCAATCAAGGCGCTAGGGGTGGATTACCCTTAGAGCTCTAACGACGACTGGTAGTTATGTGGCATGGCTTTCTAGGTTTATACATACAACACAGTACTAGTAACCCCAAACCACTATTATCAGGTGTTTAGCTGCTATCAAGCCGCTAGGGGTGGATTACCCTTAGAGCTCTAACGACGACTGGTAGTTATGTGGCATGGCTTTCTGGGTTTATACATACAACACAGTACTAGTAACCCCAAACCACTACAGTCAGGTGTTTAGCTGCTATCAAGCCGCTAGGGGTGGATTACCCTTAGAGCTCTAATGACGACTGGTAGTTATGTGGCATGGCTTTCTGGGTTTATACATACAACACAGTACTAGTAACCCCAAACCACTACAGTCAGGTGTTTAGCTGCTATCAAGCCGCTAGGGGTGGATTACCCTTAGAGCTCTAACGACGACTGGTAGTTATGAGGCGTGGCTTTCTGGGTTTATACATACAACACAGTACTAGTAACCCCAAACCACTATTATCAGGTGTTTAGCTGCTATCAAGCCACTAGGGGTGGATTACCCTTAGAGCTTTAACGACGACTGGTAGTTATGTGGCGTGGCTTTCTGGGTTTATACATACAACACAGTACTAGTAACCCCAAACCACTATTATCAGGTGTTTATTGTGCTTTGTGACGTTCTCTTATATAACTAAACCATCATGCAACATGGCCCTCAAGAGACATATTTTTATTATCTTATGGTTTTATCTTGCTGAGGGTTGGAACACTGTGGCATATACAATCAATTCATCTGCCAATTTGGGATTGCAAAGTCTAAGATCCTTTACAGAACTTAGTTGATATTAGATACAAATTTAATTATTTGCAGGGTGAACTCCACCAAAATAAAAAGGAACTTTGTAACGAAGTCTTATTGATTTTGTTCTGATAAAAATTACGAAAAATATTTTTTGGTAAGTTTTTTTTATTACCATATCCATATGCACAGTGTTATGTACCAAATTATATAAATTAATTATTTGGAAAAATATATAAAATATTACTGGTATTTGTAAATCTGTAATCATTGATTGTAAAATGTCGTTAACGGAATATATTTTATTTGTTAAATAACTTTATACTAGTATAATTGTTATTATAATGATTAAAACAAGAAAATCATTATATGTGAACGGTTTTGTTATTTATATCTTAGAAACTGCATTTCGCAGCGTACTTTATAGCAGTTACATGTCAACTGAATTGATTTCATTATTAAAATATTTAATTAATCCTAGTTTTTCACACTTTTTAGTTACATTTGATCAATCGTAGTATAATAATTATACTATATAAATATGATTTGAGCATCTTCCATTTACTAAATATAATAACTAGGGGTTTTTATTAATACATATTTTTTGCCTATCTACAACTAGTCTTAAACTGAAACAGGTTATGTATATAACACTACACTTAAACAAATATTTATATTAAAGCATCGAAGGATCATATAGAATATAACTATATACATTATAATATTCTACAAAATTGGTCGTCAACCCAGAATGAGAAGAATATGAGATGGGGATAGTTTTGTTTATGTTACCCAAGTTAAAAAAAAGTATTTGCTACAAAATAATGTTGTATTATCCTTAAAAATAGTTTTCAGGAGACAACGATCGATCATTACCGAAAAAAATATATTTTATAACGACAGAATGTTAGGACTTATACACACAGAATATTAGGTATAATATTTACATACCATTCTTTAATATAGTCCCTTTTTATACTTTATAAAATAAATCAAAGCCTGCAATTAAGTCGACAGTAAAAATACCTCAATTATTTAATGTATTGTGCTTAAAAGACGATCATATGTAACTTCAGTATCGTCAAAGAAAACAGCTGACTTATTTAATAGAACTAGGTGTGGTTGGACAGAATACTTTTGTACAAACTACATTAAGTTGATGTCGGTAAAACATTCGGATATTCATTTAAATATATTACGTTGTTTTGAAGGTGTTCCAATACATTATGAATAAATCAAACATAAAAATTTAAATTCAGATGTTTTATGATTCTGGGTCTTAACTTTTGTGGTTGTATAGTAATTTTAACAAATAAATTATAGTTATAATATAAATCACTAAGGATGGTTTATTCATAAAGACTGCATCAAAATTTATTTTTAGTACATAGTAATCTAATGAACTGTTCTTAAATGGTTTCTGCAACTTATTTTTGTACTTTTTGTTTTTGTGCACTTATTTTCCTTATGTTTTGTTTTCAATCAATGTAATTTAGACTGTTAACTACCATTTATAAAAATGTTGGTTCATCCAAAATTGTGTGATACTATTTATATATTAAATCTCCTGATGTAGCCCACGTAGTTTTGTAAAATATTTCATTTTTAATAATTTTTAATATTCCCTAAAAAAGGCACCAATATGTTAATGTGGTTGTAAAAATACCAAAATATCATTTTTAAAACCAAATAAGGTGTAAATTATTTTAAAATAGATCGAAATAACTAAAAATTACTATGTATTTTTCTTTTTGTTGTTCAAACATTTTGTTAGTCGAGTACTCCTTATTTACTATTTATACTCTTTAATGTACTCTATAAAGAAGTCTTCCAATTGTTGATATGTACTTGAGAGGTTCGTTTACATATTTTTAGTTTTACTTGTTATTTATTACGTACAATATTATATCTACTTACGCTGTACTGCAGTAATATATTCAATATCTTAAAATATGCACAATACACGTAGCAATGTATAAACATCACAATTGTGTTCATATGTTATAAACAAAATTAAAAACATGTTTCTTTTTACGTTTTTGCATTTTAAAATTTTTTTTAAACATTTAAAAACCTGTTAAAATCATTACTGTTGTTCGCTTTTGAAATCATGGGACAAAGAGTTGATGTAAAACTTAGTATTGTTGGACATGTTTTTGGAGAGTGTGTGGCAAAAGTATTAGTAATGGAGGTCAAATACTAAGTAATTTGATTTTAATGTGTGACTTTTTTGAGTAGATATTTAGTTTGCCACATTTTACTTTTTCTGTGAGCCACTAAACCAATGCCTAATATTGAATGCATAAAGTAAAAGTTACAAACCCAGTTAAACTATAATAAACTGGAGTAAAATATTATCAAATAAATGAACTGTCGAAAAATAGTTAATATGATAAACACATTGTTAATGTAAGATAAATAAACAGATATTATAAAAAAATCTAATTTTACTGCCAAATAAAATAAAAAAATACTTTCACCTAACTTACAATATTATATTCACCTATAAATATTATAGAAGATAAATCTTTACTACTTGGTTTTCCAATACTAACACTGACATTTTTAATATACAACAGTATAAAACGTACATAAATATTAGTAAATTGTCTATAAAAACTAATTATATTATTTAAAGAATTTCATTTCTAATGATCAGCTATTTTAATTACTGTTCCAAGTATTTTTTACTGTAAAGAACTTAACATTAAAAAGAAAACCGTTACTGCTAATTGATTACTGCACATATTACTGTCTAAAAACTTACCTTCAGTACAAGCTACTCTTGGTTTAGGGATAAAGGCGTGGTTAGTAAACGCTACTGTAATACAAGTGTTGACAATGGCTCCCTAATTACAGGTATGGCGTCTCCACGCCCTAATAACCACGCTCTTCCTACACCTGTATTTTGTCATGTGTATTTCCATTGTGAAGTAGACTTACTTCAATAAAATGTTAATTTATTGCTAAATATTCATTACATGATGACTATATAAATTAAATACAAATATTAGTAAATTGTAAAAATGTATTTTTATCTCACACTGATTGTACAACTATTTATCGTTTTTTTTTTGTTTTTTTAAATACACGTTGAAATTAAACTAGCTTGACATTTGAAGAGTTGAAGAGTTAAGAATGAAAAGTTAGTTTTATTTGTGAATTAAAATAGTTTTCCAAATCTTTTGATGTACTCGTATTTAAGCTATATCCTTATTTTAGATTTTTTTTAAATATTACTTAATTAGTTAACTGTATGCTGTTTATCTAATTTTATAGCACTAATAGCAGAATAAATTAATTAACTAAGTTACTACATATCTTTTAAGCCTTAATTAATTGGTATTAGTGTTACATCTGTCCTTAGTTAAAACTATCTGAGTTTACATATTTCGAAATGTATTCAGAAATTATAGGTAGATTATATTGACACAAGGAAGGACATAATTTACATGCCCGAGCGATTTTCACATACTAGCATATTAGTTGCTCGTTATTAGCTATCCACAGGTTTATTCATGGTGGTTATTCAAATTATCTCAATATAATATGAGATATTCACAGCTTATTGGAGAAAATACTATGTATATTATTTAAAAAATACCAATAAACTAATCTATTTAAAATTAAAATCGATTCCTTGAAATGTTGCGTATATTTA